>APFE030933694.1:12169-90197 GCA_000404065.3 Pinus taeda
TTATAATTATTTATTTATTTTTTATAATAAAAAATGTATAATAAATTAAGTTTTGATGCTCCACGTAATATTCTAGGATAATTTTAGTAGTAGTCATCTATCAAAGGTTAAGACTTATCTCAAAAGTAGTTACCCCCTTTCATTTTTTGAAAAGGAAAAAACATCATATTTTTTTTATTAATAATGAAAACCTCATTACATGATAGCATAGTCTACTAATCGACCAAAATTTGCATTGATAAAACAAAGACTATTGAGCTTCATATCAACGAACTATGGAAAAGCGCCATACAAAACCATGGAGAGGCGTGGCTAATTAATGTATTCAAAATAAAGCAAAAAAAGAGATAAGAAACAACAGGTTCCAACCCAAATAAAAAAGGAATATGACATGCTCTTCTTAGTGTTCGGAACATGAACAATAAAGTACCACAGGCAATTATATAAATTCCAACATATGGGAACGCAAATTAAAAAAAATAGGAAATGTGCCCGAGCTATGGAGCCTGTCCAAGATCAGGATCTTGAAGTGCATTGTACTGAAGTTGAGTAGGAGACCCTGTTTTGAAAAATTGTCATCCGCACAGTTTTGTAATCTGTAATTGTGAAAAAATTGGATGTGTGAAACGCTGCTTTTCAATTCTCTAATCCTGCTCATCCAATTGCACAAAAGTGGGGACGAGGGGGGTGGAATTGGATCACTCATTAATCCATTCGATTGAAACCTTGGAGTCTCCAAAAACAAATAGAGTGTCCAATCCTATGTTCTTGGTGTAGTGAAGAAGCCCCCATATTCATGTCAGGGCCACATGGGCAATATAGATGTATGTTGATATTCCCTTGAAGAATGATATGTTCTCCACAACCACTGGTTGTTTGATTTGGAACGCCGTCGAAGAAACTTGCTAGGAAGATGTTTATGTCGACTATGAATTTAAAGGTGGTGTTTTATGAAGGGATACCAGAAGGATCAAATTCTCCAAAATATGCAGATATGTTAAGGCATGCATAAGAGATATCCAAGGGATTGCTATAAAAATGATGGTGTTCCTCAAATGTCAAGTCCCCAAAATAAGAAAAATGAAACAAGTTAGAATTCAGGGTGATGATAAGGCATGCATAAGAGATATCCAAGGGATTGCTATAAAAATGATGGTGTTCCTCAAATGTCAAGTCCCCAAAATAAGAAAAATGAAACAAGTTAGAATTCAGGGTGATGAGTTAGCCACCCACAAATGCAGTTTGCAATAAAAGAGTATATATGAGGAACCATAATAGACAAGAGGTGACATACCTGTGTCCGAATGAAAACCGACACTGCGCAAGATATGAACAGGTGGAAAATATATTCATAAGAGCTTCTACAGAGAAAACACCAATCCAAACCATGGAAACAACACTTGTATAGATTATCCTAGTTGGGGATTTTGTTGTTCTGGACTAACCATTCAAATATATTAACCTTTAAGAGCATATTCCATTTCCATAAAGAGTTATGCCAACAAGAAGAAATGGTGGATCATGGATCAAATAAAATGAATTGGTAGATTTCATTAATCAAGATCTTTCCAAAAACCAATTGGTGACCCACCTGAGGGGAATTAAGAGCTGCATAGATGGAAAATCATGCCCTGTATAGTTTATGAATATATTTCTCCTAGATGTCGGCCCATTTGTCTTCAAGTCCTAGCTGCGAAGCATGTATCCAATTCGAAACACGTGAAGGCGAGGGCGATCCAACATGTATTTGTGAATGTGTGAGATGCCTGAATTCAACAGATGAAATATGATCTCAATCAACAAGATGTGGTCACCCGAGAAGCCGTAAATTGGTTCCAATCCCACCTCCACATTCCTACCATCTCCAATCTCCCATTTTGGATTACCAAAGAGCCATTTTTTAATGCTCATGAAGCCCAACCAAATAGTGGATATATTTTTGGGAGATGGGTTACCGAGTTTAATCCAAGAAATGTAGTCTTTGTCTTTAAGATGTTTCGCTTGGATAATATCTTGCCAAGTCCCTAATCCAAAGAGGGGACGCCATAAGCTCTTTGTAAATAGGGACCAACCAAAAACTTCCAATTGTTTCAAGCGCCATCTGCCAAGCTTCTTATGCTGATAGAGTAGCTCGAGTTGGGCCAAGTGAAATTTCTTTATTCCCTTAGCACCAAACCAAAGAAGAATAGAAATTATGGGATTGATCTTCTTGATAATAATATGTTTCATCTGGAAAAAATGGAACTAATCAACAAAGATATTTTGAAGGACTGCTTGAGCGAGTATGAACCGTCTGCCGCTCGAAAGGCACTGGTGCGACCATGAGGAGAATCTATTCTCAATTTTTTTTTATGATCCAGAGCCAGTCCTTAATCAAATATTTGTTAGGCTTCATAAGGTAGTCGAGGTATCTGAAACCCTGATCTAGGGGTGAAATGTTTATGCCAAAAATGTTTGCAATCTCCTTAACAAGACTTATGTCGTAGGAAGCATAAATGATCTGTAACACCCCTGGTCAAAAATCCATGTAAAAAGTTAATAAAGGCAAAATAAGACCTTGGTCATGGGACATGTATTCCAAGTTGAATGGAGGGAAAAACATCCTAGCTGGTGTTCAATTGGTTTATTATAGCTAAAGGAAATTGACAAAGGCAATGCAAAGGATTTGAAAAGGCAAGATACATTAATTGACATTTTATTTATGAAAATAATGGAAATTAGAAAAAAAGGAAGGTGAATGGTCATAGGTTGCATGTGAGGAGGAAAATGAAAGAAAATAATGGAAATTGAAGAAAATAGAGGCCTCAATGATAAAAAGGCTTACGAGGATCAGTTTTGGGACTTTTTCAGTTTTAATTTGGACCTCTCTCTCTATTCTCTCTCTCTCATACTCTTGGACAATTAGAGTTTTCTTGGATCACTCTTGGAGGAGTGTGGCATTCTTGGGATTTAGAGCAAGAATGCAAAGGAAAAGCAAGAAAGTGCAAGATGACATCAGAATCAACAACGAAAACGAGTTTTTCTTGAAGGTATTGAGTTGTATGTATGTTTTCCTTGCTAGTTTTGGCATGCATGTGGTTATTTGGTTATGATCTGTAATTGGCATGGAGGATTGCCTAGATTGACAATGGATTTGCCTAGCCTTTCCATTTCCTGGATAGCCATGGAGTTATGGGTTTTACTTTTGTTTTCTGGTTGGTTCTCATATTCCTTTGGCTGTGGGTTGAGTTAGTAGATCTTAGAGCATTGGTTGGACAAATTCTCTAGAAGCCCTATAACAGCTTGGGTTGAGCTACTAGTCCTGGAGCCTTGGTTGGAAAAACGCTCTAGAGCCCTTAGTGGGTTGAGTTACTAGTCCTGAAGCCTTGGTTGGACAAATGCTCTAGATCCCAACAATAGTTGTGGGTTGGGTTACTAGCCTTGGAATCCTTAGTTGGAACAAATGCTCTAGAGCCTTGGACAACTTGGGTAGAGAATAATTTGGTGATGGTTAGTGATGTCCGACAGTGAGGTGGAATCACTGGTTGAGGGTTGAGGTGGTTTGGCCTATGGAAGCCCTGGTTTGGTTTTATTTGGATTGTTCCATGAGATCCCACATTCATGCTTGGAATATGGCAAGGTGTTAGAAAATCAGAAAGGTAGAAAGATTTTCTTAGATAGATAATTACTTGTCATTCTTTTATATTTATATTCTTCTTTTGTCTTTTAGTTCATCAAGCAATTACCAAAACAATAACACAAGGACAATAGATGTAGGTGGACAACCAAAGCAAAACCCTATAGAGGGGAAAGCCCTGTCAACAATTCTTCTTTCAATAGTTTCTCGGGATAATCCAAGACTCTAGACCCATACCAAGATTCCTTCCACACCAAGTCATCCCTCAATCCTTCTTGCAAATGATAACCCTTCCAAAGCAACTTCGACCTAGCAACATGAACAACAACTTCAACCTAGTAGCAATTTCAACCCAACAGATGTAGCAACAACAACTTCGACCAAACTTGGAAGACTTCGATCTCCCTTGATACACCTTGGAATTGAGTGAGAGTTGTCCCAAAATTTCGATCTTGAGGCCTTCTATATTTCTCCAAAAACTTGCACTTGCTTTTAGCTCATTTTCTAGCCCTTAACCAATTTCACAATTTTCCAGCTTCAGAGATCAAACTATGTGAGAGAGAATGATATGCTCCAAATGAATTCGAACTCCTTGTATTTATAGCCTCTTAGGAAGGTGTAATTACTTTTCTTGAGGTCGACTTGATCTTATTGAGGCCAACTTGATCTTATTGAGGCCGACTTGGCGTGGAGGAGACAAAATTCATTTTTGACTAAAAAATAAATATTTTTACAGGATTCGAAAGCCCAACAAGGGTCTCTTTAAATCTATAATGACTCTAATGACTTAGAATAAATCTTAGAAGTCCTCAATGGGGATTTTGACCTGAAACATGATGACTCAAGCACGAAACCATGCTTTAATAAGTCATAGAGATATTAATAAAAATATTTTCTTCATTCTTTTGACAAGTACACCTCAAATACATTAATGAAGACCGAACCTAGTTACAAATTTCAACACTCCCCCTTAACCAGGGAGGTATTCATCAACACAAGAACAAGGAAAATCTCAAAACACATGAACCATGAAGAATTTTAGGCGTTGCAGTGCCATGGACTAGATTCATGACTAGGGAAATCTATCCAAGGTCTCTCAAATAGTTTAGGCATCACAATGCCATGGACTAGATTCCTGACTAGGGAAGTCTATCCAAGGTGGGACTAAGACGAACTAAAGATTTCAGCCTCTCTAGGTACCATTAGGCTTACTTACTAACCATCAACCTAGGAATCTAGGTGTGTATCCGAGGTCAAATATCCATGACTAATGCCACCCTCCCTACTTCGGGAACTAGACATCAATGTAAAGTGTCGACCAGATGTCCTCCTAGGTAATGTCTCACAAACAAAGCCTCAACTTCTTGATTATTCCAATCAGTAGCAAATCCTCCCTGATCGAACAAATTGACAACAAATCTCTCCATCAAATTGATCGAAAACACTTAAGCATGTGAAAACATGCTATCAAACTCCTCAGAGATTTACCTATATAAACACAACCCCAATCAGTAACAAACTTTCAAATGTACATAAATACAAACCTTTAGGGTCTTCCAGACAACTTGATGTTGCTTCTCAACATTTCATAGTAGGACTTAGATCTTTCCCAATGAATTTTAACAGAAGATTCCTTTCCAACTTCTCATTCAACAACATATTCCGGAAATCGATCCGACTTTTCTTATCTTAGTAGCCCTTCAAAAATACATTCTCCAATATATTTTTTTTCAAGATATCCATCATGACTATGATATGACCTCCCTCTCAACTAGGGAGATTCCTTTCATCCGAGCTCCCTCTCAACCTAGGGATATTTCGTCTAGGATCCCTCTTAACTTAGGAAGTCCTACTTAATTTAAGAAGTCCTATGACATCGAAGAATCTTTCATGGTTTTCATCCTTCTTATCATAGTTATCATTACTATCATCATTAACATCATGCTTATCACATCTTTTCTTTACTAACATCTTCACCATCTTGAATATCAAGTACCCGCACAATTTAGATATCAAGTACAACCAAATCTATAGAAGCATGAAGATAACCATATCAAAATCACGGAAGCATTCAACATTATATATCAGATGCCCAATCAAACAAGAGAGACATACTCTTCAACTTCTTGCTAGGGTTTTTGTCATAAACCCTAGACTACTTCATCAAACTTTGAGAAATTCATAACAACTCTTATTACATCTAGGGTTTCAGTATTTCTTCCTACTACATCATATTGAAAACCCTAGAAGCAGTTCAAACAAATCTAGATCTACAATGTATCTAACAACTTCAAGAATTCAGGATTTCATACAATCCCTAGATTTCATACATGATATTTTAACAATAAAAAACCAATCACAGCTCAATCAATGACATGACTAACTTCCACTAGGGTTTGTTGCAAATATTTTTCTCAAACAATCAAACATTAATCATCACTAAAACTCAAATTTCAACAATCTTACACAAATCTCAAATTATCACGTAGTAATCATATATAAGAGATTTGGATTTCTACTAAGGTTTAATTACAAACCCTAGAATTCACAAATAATATCATCCTATATAATCAAAACTTCAACTAAGGCTTAGTTCCAAACCCTAGGACTCATGACCACCAACAATCAGGTCAACTCATACATCTAGGATTTCATCATCATACATAGGCATCTCATAACATGTGTTAGTCAAACCTAACTTCACAAATATCAATAAGAGTTAGACATATAACAAACTTGATTAGGCCAGATTTTGATCGAACAAACACACACACACATCCCAAGGAAATAATTTCTAGTACATTATAAGGGTCTTACTTACACACCCCACCAAACAGATCTAGGGTTTCAACACAAAACATAACAAACCCTAAATTACCAATACTTCAAAGGTTCGAGATTTCAAACATTACCACTTAGCCCTGACAAGTTAGGGTTTCCATAACCATACCAAAACCCCAAACATGACATCACCAAAGCATCAAGTATATTATCTAGACTTCAACAATAACCTTAAGTAGGTTAGGGTTTCATACATTATCATTGGCATGCCCTTAAGTTAGGGTTTTTCACAATGAACCTTTCTAGGGTTCCATAAGATTAATCAAAGATATGAGGAAGGTAGGTTTATCTAATCATGAAACACCCAATCAAGAATCTTTAAGATTCAAGAAAGCTAGACAAAAATACATTAGTAATAGTTGATCAAGAATGAATATGAAGTGAGCAAAACTTGTAATTCAAAACATATCTCTTGTTTCTTAACAAACCTTGTAATTCCAATGCTTTGTTTTTGTGATGCCTTCTTTCTTGAGTCTTCGATATGTTTTCCTAAAGAAGGAAAATAAAAGTAGAAATGTGATTAGTATTTAATGCAAACAAAACTAATTAAGTAAGGAAAACTAAAAATGAAAATGGTAATATGATACTTATCTTTGGAGGTTGATGAGGGATACGTATAACCTTAAAAACAAATAAAAATGTTTTTCCACAATATGCTAAACCTATAAACTAGAAATCAATGAGAAATAACTAAAGCTTAGATCGAAGGAATTTAGTAGTGTAAATCCCTTAAATCCAGTTCTTCAGGATCAATCTTCTTTGGAGATCCTTCTTCAACTACACTGGCTTGATCCCTGCTTATTTTCTTGTTCTTTGCATTGTCGGGGCAATCAATTCTATAGTGATCCATCTCATGGCATTGGTAGCATTCTATCTTGGACATATCAACCTTCTTTATTGGCCCTTTAACTTCTTGGAGTGTCCTTTCTTGTGAGAGGTGGAGTATGCATTTGACACCTTTTCTTCTTCGTTGTTGGATACTAAATAAATTCTCATTTATTCTTGGGTGCAAACATTCCATAATTTTTTAGAGGTGGGAGCTTCTTTCCGCCTATTATGAACTGAAGCAAAAGAACTCCAAGTAGGTGGTACTCCCAATAGTGCAGTGATTACTAGCTCTTTCTCTAGTACTATTTCATCTATGGCTTGAAGTTCATCTCTAATCCTTTATATCCTTACAAAGAAGGAAGCTACAATATCATCCTTTGTCATCTTTTCAGTCCTTAACTCATTCTTTAAGCTTGTTTCTTGACCAATATTTTTGATAGTGAATAATTTTGTCAATGCTTCTGTTAAACACACACATGGCAAAGACAAAATAGGAAAGATAAACATGAGATTGTATTTCTTATTCACAATGATACATATTTATAATACATAGGAGTGACCCTTGGTTTCATATTCCAAGTGGTCCCTTGGACTCCTTTTGGTTGTTCAGCTTCCACACCAACCCTTAGAGGATTAGGTGTCCAACATTCCCCCCCTTATCTGAAGGGTTATTATGAGTCCAAGAAGAGAGTTGTAATACAAAATGTGCAAAAATGCATGGTAGCACTAGGCTGAATGTGCTCTTTGAAATGTTGGTATAAAGGGCAGTGGTTTAAGGATGACCACCAACACTGGAACGCTTAGTGTAGTTCCCAGAACTCTTCCAAGTCTAGCATGAATCTCAAGTCTTATGCTAAAGGAAGTGCCCCTAATGTTTTGAAGAGGGAAACCTTCAACCATGAAGGGAGGTCTCGCCCCACATAAAAGGGAGAACCTCAACCTGAAAAAGGAGGTCTCAACTTGTGATGATTTAAGGATTACCACCAACTCTGGAATGCTTAATGCAATTCCTGGAACTCTTCCAAATTTGGCAAGAATATGAAGTCTTTTGCTAGAGGAAGTGTCCCCGATTGTTTGAAGAGGCATCACCAACTGAAGCCATGCTCAGGGGCATCTTTGTCTCTGTTACAACTCTGAATTTGGTATGGCAGGTTGTGGCTCAGGCTCATTTGATGTGGCTTTGAAGCTTGCAGATGACCATCACTTCCCCCCTGTCAAATACAAGGTGAGAAGATGAAGTGATCTCAACTACAAGATTTTTCAATATTCGAGAACAAACCCTGTTGTATGAGCGAAATATCTTCTTGGCTGTTGAAGCCCATTGCCAAAAAGTGATCCATCTAAGATGAATCTTTGTTCTTGCAGGAGATTTGTTTTTGAAGCATATGTGTGAAGAATGAGTATGCTAACCACAATGATTGCACGGATGAAGATCAAAACAATGATCTTTCATATGGCCAACTTGGTCACAGTGTTGGCATTTCACAATCTGTTGTTGTTGCTGGGGAAGAGGGGCAGAAGCTGAAAGTGAACTGTCATGAAGAAATCCAGCACTTTGAAATTGGATTGGCTTGGAGTAGTCTGGAATATGAAAGGACACCTCCTTATCATATCCAAGACCTGTTCTATGCTTGTTGTGGACAAGCTCTTCCCAAGGTCTGATGATTGGCTTGGGAAGTGTAGGATGGACTTCTAAATCTGCATTCACATATGCTCTTGAATCAAACTCAAATTTACTATTTTGATTAGTCTCTGCATGTTGATGGGAGGCAATTTCTGACTCAAAAGGAGAATTTTTCTGAACAGAAACAAGTTCAGAATCATGACTATACTTTTGTAACTCCTCTTGTTGTAGTTGTGATTCAAGCTGCAAAAAATCAATTTGTTCTTGTGCATATTATAGACATGTATGAATTTCTGAGAGAGAGCCTTTGTTGATGTTTACCTTCCCATCAACAATGGAATGTATAAAGGTATTTAATAAATCTAAAACCTCATTAATTAAATCCATTTTAACTTACAACAAAGGAGTACTGCAGCAGCACTTCCCTCCTCTTTTTTTTTAACCTAAATAAAAATGGAAATTAATAGAGTGGCTTGTTTTCTTTACAAAATTAATCACTATGATTAAACTTGAAGCACATCAAGAAATCTGTTGGTTGTTTTCTGGAGAGCACTTAAGGAAGAAGCAAAAGAGAGAAGTTGAAGGTTTAGATACGGTTTAGTCTTAGAAGACTGCCCACCAAGTTACAACCATAGTTGATACCCACAATGCCAACACGAGCAGAGGCAATGATAGCTAGAACCACCACAATCGCGATCAACACCGAGCTCGTTTGGAGGCCCACTCCTGACCAAGATTATTTCATTTTTTTCTTCAACTTCTTTCGCTTGGTGCGAATCGAATGTATGACCTCGAGTATACTCGGCTCGAGTGACTAATGAGGGGAAAAGATCCGCGACAAATTGGAAAAGGCCAGGGTAGGCAGTGTGGATGGACAACGTTGTGTGCTGGAAGGATTTCAAACTTCAACTTTCGCATGTTTAGCTTCCTGGCCCGCTTAAGGCTCCAGTTGCGCTGAATTTATGCATTGTTTTAAACCTAAATTCATGAAGTCACTGAGACACCAGACGTGGATAGTCGACAGCGTATGCATTTAATTCACATGGTTTAATGCAGGTTCCACAAGCATATACTTCGAGGCTTAATGTATATATCACCATTCAACAGGAATGACAAATAAAGACTACACATGTATAAACTTCATGCTTAAATGAATTTCTCAACATTTCTCACAATTGCATGTTCAAGATTCCTTCATATGGTCAGCAAATCGCCCTTATTGTTGCAAAGCTCAGGCTCTCGAATTGGAGGCAGCATCTGGAAATGGGGTATGACAACGGTTGTTCGATGGATGAAAACGATGAGTTATGGCAGCAGTTGAGCTATGAAGCAAAATTGGATGTAGATGCGGAGCCCACCCTAGAAAGCTATCTGTATGCGACGATTCTGGTTCATAGGACCATGGAACATGCGCTGACATATCACCTAGGAAACAAGCTATCGAACCCCATCCTTTCTAGTACACTCCTTTACAATTTAGTCGCAGATGTCTTCATCGAGGCCCCTGAAATCCGCGATGCGATTCGAATCGACATGAGGGTTGTGAGAGAAAAGCACCCCGCCTACGACTCCTATCATCGATTGAAGGCATGCTACAACTCTTATACCCACGAACACAAGTCCGCAACAACAAGTGATCTCAGGTGAACGGGTAGGCTCACTGAGTAAGTGTCGAGTTTCTTAGAATCTCTGTAGAAATTATGCCACACAACGTATAAATTCTAGGATTTTTTTTTGTTCATAATCAACCTTGCTGAAACTGTTGATGAGAAGACAGAGTTAGAATTGATAGGCTTAGGATGGGGAACGTTTTGTTTTTATTCAGGAGAGGCGTTGCATTGTCAGAGGCTTCTGAAAACCTCACTAAGGCAGAGCTATTTTGAGCCTAGGGAACAACACTTAGAGCTTTGACAAGACTCAAGAGCGCATGCAAAGGAATAACATACTAAAAATACAGTTCTCAGGGCTGCCAAGTCTTTTTTCCAAGCAGATTTTAGAGCGTTAGAGTAGGGGCACAGTGAGTAGGTGCCAAGCTGAGAATGACAACAAAATAATAGATGGCAGAACTGACCTGCATAGAAAGGCCATAAACCAAGTGGCTCAAATATCAGCAGGGCAGGATATCGCCCGCTCTGATACCATGTTAAACACACACATGACAGAGACAAAATAGGAAAGAAAAACATGAGATTGTATATCTTATCCACAATGATACATATTTATAATACATAGGAGTGACACTTAGTTTCATATTCCGAGTGGTCCCTTGGACACCTTTTGGCTCTTCAGCTTCCACACCAACCCTTAGAGGATTAGGTGTCCAACAACTTCATACATTTATTGAACATGGTCTATATTGGAAATGTATGTGACAAGATTGTCCTTAATGCTTTCTACCATAAGATTCATAGCTAATATCTCTAATTCTCTATACTTCACTTTGTCTGCATCACTGGATTCTTCAGTAGTTTTTTTCACCTTCCTTTGACCACATCCAAGACCATGTTCTTTTCAAGAATGAGGTCAATCCTCTTCTTCCAAGATATGTAGTTTGATGCTCCTTCCAATTTGTTCTCACTCTTTAATGTATTAGGCACTGTCCTTGAATATAATGAGCTTCTTCTCTTATAAGATCTCCTAATACAATGCTTAGATAAATCCTTTAGATTCCTTTGAGTAGAATGCCTTTTTCCTTCTTCACCTTAGCTCTGAAACCATGTTAAAAAATCAGATAGGCATAAAGATGTACTTAGATAGATAGTTACTTTTATTCTTTTATATTTATGTTCTTCTTTTACCTTTTAGGTCATCAAGCAATTACTAAAACAATAACACAAGGACAACAGATGTAGGCGGACAACCAAGGCAAAACCCCTATCTAGGGGAAAACCCAGTAAAAAATTCTTCCTTTAATAGTTTCTTGAGATAATCTAAGACTCTAGCCCCAGACATTGATTCCTTCCACACCAAGTCAGCCCCTAATCCTTCTTGCAGATGATAGCCCTTCCAAAGCAACTTCGACCTAACAACATCAACAACAACTTCAACCCAATAGCAACTTCGACCTAGTAGACGTAGCATCAACAACTTCGACCAAACTTGGAAGACTTAGATCTCCCTTGATACACCTCAGAATTGAGTGACAGTTGTACCAAAATTTCGATCTTGAGGCCTTTTATCTTTCTCCAAAACTCACACTTCCTTTTAGCTCCTTTTCTAACCCTTAACCAATTTCACACTTTTCTAGTTTCTATCTTCAGAGATCAAACTATGTGAGAGAGACTGATATGCTCCAAATGAATTCAAACTCCTTGTATTTATAGCCTTCTAGGGAGGTCGAATTACTTGTCTTGAGGGTCTCTTTAAATGTACAATGACTTTAATGACTCAAAATAAATCCTAGAAGTCTTTAATGGGGACTTTGACCTAAAACATGATGACCCAAGCATGAAACCCATGCTTTAATAAGTCATATAGATAATAATAAAAATATTTTCTTCATTCTTTTGATAAATACATCTCAAATACATTTATGAAGACCGAACCTAGTCACAAATTTCAACACATGGGGGTGACTGCCTAAAAGAGAGATTTGGTTCAATGTAGTTTATGGTCGGGTGGTTCGTGGAAGTCTGAGACTTGGTTGCATTTTGCATATGTTAATAAGAGTTTATTTCCTCTTGTATCTGATGGGTAAATATACTTGTTTATGTGTGTTTTTTATGGCTGTTGTATCCTTGTTATTTCTGTTGGTTATATGTTGGTTATGAGCATGTTTTATGACAACGATGATGTATGGATCTCATCATGTTTTGATTTTTAAATGAATGAACAATGAATATATGACCTAATAGATGATAATGCAACTAATGTGATAACGCATCAATGCTTCTTAGTGATTCTCAGATAAGTATGAGACCCCTATGCTCAAATATGTTGTTTTGACGTTATTTCTCATTTATAGAAGTTTCATGAAGTTATGGGCAGTGGCTTGAGACCTAGCCCTAAAAAAGTGGCACAAAATCCGGGGTTGTTGGCTCTCAACTAGCTGAAAAAGTCCCCAGTTGTTGGCATGCCCTTGCTATGGGAGTGACTAGAGGGTCCCAGTCGCATGTATGTCCATGTCATGGAAGCGATTGAGGCTCTAGGTTAGAAAAATGCTAAGTTGTCTGAGGGGTTGACCATCTAGAAGGGTTGGTTGGCTCCTGAGGGTTCTGTAGCATGTGTAGAAGGTCAGACTGGTTGTGTTGTGTCGGTTCCACTTTCTTAACTGTACATGGGGAGTTGAATCACATCATAGTAGCATCTCGTCACATGTTTAACCCAACAGACCAGTTAACTTGGGTAAATGTGAGGGGGGGAGGGTGGTTACGTGATCATGGATTTAATCTTGTTAGTGTATAACCTATACACATCCCCAAATCTGCTAAGGATGTGGGAAATATGACTCCATCGGTGCACCGATAACTGTCCAAGCATAAGGACATTGTATGCAAATAATAAATGAGACTGATATGTTTCTAGTGATCTATACTCCATAGAAAAGACCATCATTATGTGCCCCCTTTTTGAGATGACTGGATCCATCAATGACTAAAAGGAATAGTAAGGGTGAGAGGGCACAACCTTGTCTCAGACCCTTGTGTGCATTAAAGAAGTTAGATGGGACCTCGTTTATAAGAACAACATAATAGACCGAGGTGACACAAGACATGATCCACCCAATGATTCTAGACGATAGGCCAATCTCGTGGAGAATAAGTTTGAAAAATTTATAATCCATGCAGTCATAGGCCTTATGGAGATCCAGATGCAGAATGATGGCCTCCAGTTTCTTCAATTTGATTGAATGTAGGCACTCTGGTAATTGCAACTGCATCCTGAATCTGTCTTGAATCTATCTATTTTGTAGAAACCCGAATTCTTTGGGAGAGATGGATTTTGAGAGCCTAATCTTGATTCTGTTGGCAATAATATTAGAAATCACTTTATAGTAAATGTTGCATAATGCAATAAGTCTGTAATCCTTGAAGGAGGAGGTCTTTGTGCATTTTGGAATGACGCTGATGAATATGGCATTAATGGCTCCTGATACTGTGTAAGAAATATGGACTCCTCAAACATAAGCATCAAATCTAGACCCATGACATCGAAAAAGTGTAAGAATAATTTTTGGACATTTATCTTTGTCAAATGATTTCAAAACGTCCAATATCTCCTAAAAGGTGACCGACTTGCCCACGACCACGTCTGATTTCAAGAAAATCTTGGGTAAGCCTTGTACGCATTCTAATTGATTATTAAAGTCCACATCATTTAAAAAATAATATACAAATTTAAAGTCCACATCCCCTTTCTACCTTTCAATTAAATTAATAATTTAAAAAATATCATATAAACATAAATTATAGTTTATGGAACATATAATATTAATAAGCCATAATCCTAAATAACTTAATTTACAAATTAACAATTTGTTACATTCTTTTAAATGGATATATGTTTAATTCACACTTTTTAATAAACTTAATTTATCTATTCTATAATTTTTAAAATTTCTCAAATATAATTTATTTAAAATTTAGATTGATTTCAATTTTCAACCTTTCCATTTAGTTTCAAACAATAAATTTTAAATTATATTTATGTTTTGATTTGATTTAATTTTAACCTATAAAATATTAATTTAGTGTCGTTTAACATTTTGTTTTGCAGGACACGGAAGGGAGTATGCTTTTTTGGTCTTGAGGAGACTTTAAAACTTTAAAAGAAAATTAACAATTAATTTTGGATAAATTTATATTAAGTAATAAAATAAAATAAAAAAATATTTTATAATTATATTTAAATTAATATTTATTAAATATTAAAATTTAACTATAAATGTTTATAAATATGTAGTGGTGTAATTATATTGTTTTTTTGTGTGAAAATTATCGGAATTTTTAATTTGGTAAGGATTTTTGTAATCAATTTTTTTTTGGGTAGGTAAGCAACTATGGGGATTTTGAACAGTGACCTATATAGCAAGGGGTGTTTTAAGAGTGTACCCATTTACCATCAATCTAAAGCCTTGGTGGGCAGTTATCAAACTTCAAATTTTTGAGAGTTTCGTAAATTTTTGATGGTGTTAAATCTCTTTCCACTATCAAAAGATAGACAATTATCAAACTTCAAATTTTTAAGAGTTTCGTAAATTTTTAATGGTGTTAAATCTTTTTCCACTATCAAAAATATCACTGAAACACTGCTACTGCAAATTTATTGAATTTGCTTTTTGACCAAACTATCACGGCAATCCTGTAAACAACCTATAAATATTTAGATATCAAAATAGTATATCAAAATAGTGAAATTAAAGTTAAACGAATTTTAAAAAATAGAAATGAAACATATATTTAAAAAAGCAAGTCGTGTTCTATATCAATTAACTATAACAACAAATCTACGTTTATTCCCACCGAGTTGCTTGGCTTCTCCTAACACGATTTTCGGCATCCCGTAAAGTGAACTAAACGCATATCAGTTGCTCCTTGCGGTCACAGTTTTGACACTCAGAGACAGCATCCCATTAGACAAAGCCACCCTGAAAAAAAAAAACGGGTAGGTTTTACGGTTGCTATTGTTTTTTAAATTTTTTATTACGAACGTTTTTGCACTTCATATGATTCCAGACCTACCTTGGGTGAATTTAATTCAAATTTCAAGGGAACGATTCTCAGTCTCTCCTTGTGGTCACAACTTGACACTGAGAGACAGCATCTCCATTAGTCCAAGCCACTCTGGAAAAAAACCGGGTAGCTTTTAGGGTTTTTTGTTTTTGGTTTTTTTTTTTAACATTTTGTATTACCAACGTTCTTGAACTTCATGTGACTCCAGACTAACATGTGATTCCAGGTCAACCTCAGATGAATTTTAATCAAATTTCAAGGGAAGTTTGTGAAATTGTTTATGATCTTCTTCGGCAGCAGGTTAAGCTTGAAGTTCAACCCTGCGATCGAACACCCACTATCATTTAAAGCCCTTGCGGAGGAAGAACGAAAAACTACCTGCTCATTGCGCCTTCCTTTTTCCTCTTCCCCTCCTGCCATAAAAAACTCTGCAATCGAAATCTCTCTTAGTGATCTATCGCATCGATTTGTAACCGAAGGAGGTACAATTAGAGCTCAAACAGGGGTCTACCATTGCTGGCAAAACTATGAATGATTGACCCTACTGTTGAGATTTAGGCTACACCACGGACAAAAACCCTGATACTGAGGTAGGAAAATCCTCTTTCAAATCTTTTGGCTTGCCATTATTCTCTCTATTGAATTATTTTAACTTTGAAGACTGAACTTGTCAGTTGGCGGGAGAACCTGGCAGTGTATGTATAATTGACTGCAAAAACCATGAATGGGTGCCGGGTTCTATTACTGGTTTTTTGCTTCTGGTGTTGGGTCAAATTACTTGCATATCTGAAGTACGATAGAGGTCCTCTGAGTCCCTCTTTGAGAATACCTTTCTAAATCTACAACATAAACTGGAGATAATATTCTTTTAGCAGGGAGGAGATGGTGTGACATAGGCCTAGTTTTGACGACGATTCTTTGTATTTTAATCCAGGATATATATTTGTCAACTGCATGAGCATCTTATTGCCTAATTTGGCACAGCTTTGTACTGTATAATATCAATTTATGTACAATGTATGTATAGTTGAAAACTTGTGTGCTTTTTTCTCTCATGTGTCCATGCGCACTCAGTTTTTGGAGCATTTCATGTGCATACTAGGATGTGTGACAGGAGAAAAAAACACAAATAAGAGAGAGACTCCAAATTTTCACGATGCAAGAAATAAAGGGAAATGTCCAGTGGTTTAAAATAAGGGCGAAAATGCCTAGATCTTTTTAAACCAAGACAATTCAATCTCCTGAAAAGCGTTGAAACAAAGTGGCAATAGAGTTCAAATTATTCTAGAAAAGTAAACTATGTTTAGAAAACTATAACAATCATAATTAGTGCCCAAAGCGGATATCCTGGCTTTCCTCGACTATGTTGGGGACGGTTATCCAAATGTCCATGCCTTGGCCCATTGATGTACTCCATTCTGTGCATCAATGGAATATGATATGCATTTAGCAATATAAAATTTATATTGTAAAGAATATGGATAAAGGAAAAAAATGATAGAACTCTATTTGTTTACAGTATTATATACCAAATTGGTCAGAATGGTTGATGTGTGTATTTTTCATTCATAGCATAGGTAATCTCTATCACTTGTTACAACTAAAAGATATAATTGACTTTAGATATTAAATTTATATGTTTTTGTTCATCTATAGGTAATAGGTAGAAATTTAAAGCAATGAAAAAAAGAAATATGAAGTTGATGGGACATGACCATACATCGAGAATGAAGGATGATGACGAAGCTCAACAATTAGCTTCGGACAAAGATAGTGAAGATGCTAATTCAGAAGAAGAGAATAGAAATAACCTTTCAGATGAAGAAAATCAAGATTTTGATTCAGAAGAAGAGGTAAATCGTTTGTCTTGTGTCCACTTTACATGGGTCAATCAGATTGCTATGCTAATACAAACTTTTCAAATATTCCTTAATCTTCTAGTGATATTAAGTTCATTGATAGTATTTTCGTGTGATTTTTAATGGTGCTTTCATTTAATTTTAGGAGTTACAAGAGCATCTTGCAGACATTCCATTTGAAGAGCTTCAGAAAGTGCGCTCTGATGGTCGAGAATCAACCTTTTCTAAATTCAAGCATGATGCCAAACCCTCAAGAGCTAACAAAAACAGGTCAGTTCTTATATTTATTTAAAATTGCATTCCACATCTAAAACACCTGTTGGACCTAATATTTTGTTATTACTTATGCAGACCTATGGAAATGAGCAGCAAGAAGCCTGTTGGAAGGCTTAGGGAAGTTGTTCAAGGTCCAAAAAAGGTGAGTCTTTAGTACAAAAGCAGATTAAAGAACACACTAAAAGAACAATAAACTTAAAATCACGTTAGACCAAAGTTGAACTCAAACTAGCTCCTAGTGTCGAAATATTCTTACATCTCCCCTTGAGAACAACTTGGGATAAAGTTGAAGGATTTACAAAAGTGACAAAAAGACGAAGGAGGCATTAGAGCCTATTCCTTGTTAACGACAACTTCTTGAACTTTTAACAAAGACTAAAGCTTTAAGAACTTGGCTTCTTGTTTATCAATAAGGCATTTCAAGGACTCGATATTGAAGAAGCTTTTGAGTAAAGTGCATGTTTAGCTCAATGTGTTTGTGGTGTTGATGTTGAATTGGATTTTAAGCAAGCTAAATGACACTTCAACTGTCAAACTATCTAGTGTTTAGATGTTGTTATTGGAAATATAACCCAGAGGATTTGCCTAAGCTAAAGTGATCTTTGACTTGCGTGAATCATTGCATGATATTTTGTTTTCATTGATGAAAGAGGATGGGCATTGTGCTTCTTTCATGACCAAGTAATAGGTCTTGAACTAAGGTTGAAAACCTTTTTTTTTTTTTTTTTATATATATTCTGAAGAAAAATCGTAATTTTCATTAGTAAAGTGAAAATTGTATTTTTACATATGCACATTGTGCATGCCCAAAAATTGTTTTAGGGGAATAGTCTGTCATAAAAAAACAAAATTGGGCTTTGAAACCCATATCAGGACCTGTCAGATAACACGCCATTAGATAAATACATAATCAAAAAAGATCACCCTCCATCCAGTATTGAGATCTTGGAACCATAAAACGATAATCAAAACTGAGAGTAAGTAGGCAATTTGATCCTCCAACTGCAAGCCTTCTATAAAAGGTCTGTGATAGTACTCATATGTAGCGTCTTCTAACTGCTCCTGGATCTTTCAAGTCCCCATATTTTGTTCTGTGGCAGCTTTGGAAAGAGCATCTGCAACAGAGTTCCTTTCCCTGTACACGTGACAACACAAAATCTGATAAAAAACATGCTTCAACCTTAAAACTTCTTCAAGAATTGGTATCAGTGTGTCCTTGTGACATCTGGTAACCTCATTGAACCAATTAATTACAACCAAAGAGTTGCCAAAAATCTTGATCCTCCTGCAACCCTTTTCTATTTCAAACAAGATCAAGAGTTTTAGACTAAGCAATTCAACATAATTATTTGAACCCCTGCCCAACCCACTCTGAAGCTTAAAAGAATGGTTTTCTGTTAGGTATAATATAACACCGCCACCATAGGCGCCCTATCAAAATATGCCCAGGGGAAAGAGACGCCCCATCAAAATATGCCCAGGGGAAAGAGTAGTCCAGTTCTTCAAAAAACTAAGGTCGAAACATAATTTGCAGTAGGCTTTTGATCATTAGGGTCACTGATCTAGTTGAAATCATTAAAACCTAAATTGAATGATATGGGATAAGATTTCATGACCAAGTAATAGGTGTTGAACTAAGGCTTTTACCCCTCATTATAGCCTACAAGGTCGGATAGGCTATTTTGTCCTTTTGTAGGCAATCAATTAATAGGGAACATTACAGTGCCCCCCTTCCTGTCATTGCTTGTCCTCAAGCAATGACATATCTGGCTGTTGCATAATTTCCCATCAACCTCCAAGAATAAAAAACCAATGTTGTAATCATCCCAATTTTATCACAATTTTATCTCAATTTCGTGATTTTTTGGGCTAGATGATTTTTGCCGATTTTTATCGATATTTTGTTCGTATCTTAATTTTTGCCGATTTTAATTGATATTCTTGCGATTTTTACATTTTTTTGGTTTTTTGGACCCTTGTTGATGTTTGCAACATTGTAGAAAACTTCTAGTGTTGCCTTTTTTTCTTTCTGTAGCCCAAAATCATATTGCTGATTGATGATGTCATCACGCAATAGTTGTTGCTTATACTTTCCAACTCATAGGTGAGTTTTGGGCTAAAAGTACAGTTGTGTGTTACTGTTGAAGGAAGTTCTATGTCAGCTGAAGTTTCTCCTCTCGACATTGTAGTAGTCTTCAATAACTTTAGCAAAAGGTTGTAGGAAGTTGATTCCCCTCTTGGTGGCAGTGAGCTTGTAATAAACTCCACAGACTGTCCATATTTTCCTGCTGTCTTTACTTTATGAAAATATCGCCTTTATACAACAAATCCAATATATTTATTAAGAATGTGTTCCAGGCATGCTTTCTGTGAATTTGAAACATCAGAATACAAATCACGATTCACATGCTGAACATTAGTAAACACTTGTGTGACCATAATGTCTGGTGCCTTGATAATTTGCTCTCTTGTCTCCTGAAGGGAAATGAATGAGTTGCATAAGTACGTAAAATCTCTGAATAGTTATTGCAGCTTCAGTAGCTTTTTTTGTGGTCCAGATTTGGATGACAATTGAACATCTGCAGATATGCGCACCCTACCACATCATTCTGTAATAAATTTTGTCGCACTCGAAGCCCACAAAAGATAGCTTGGACCCGAACTACCATCCTAAGCTCCATCTTGTATCTTTGCCTCTCCTTCTAGCCTCTAAAAGCTGCCTGTATCTGAATGTTACTAACAAACAAAACATATCTAGACCTTTGCAATCATCCTTGTACATGACTCTGAATTACTATTTCTGCAGCTCGTGACTAAATGATATTCACTGTGTCAAGAGAGCTTGTACTTGTCTCAATGCTTTCATTGTTTTTACAAAATATGTTGAAATGATGCCCATTTTGTTTCTGCCGAGTAGCTGCAATCCAAGACCTTATAACACTTCGAAAGAATGAAAGGCTGCTTTACTTTTCCAAAACTATCTTCTTGCAGTTAGACCCCTGTAATGAGATTGAATAACAGTGGAAGCCTTTTCTTGCCTCACATCTTCAACTCTGGAGCATGTGTTCGAAAACCAATTTTCCTTGAAGTGCCAAGCTTTCCTTTCCTGAATTGCAGAGAATGCAAAAGAGTCTTGAAGTTTCTTGGCTGAGAGCCAAGTTCTTGCAGCACTTGGTATATGTATAGCAGCTACTTTGATCTTGAGGAATTGTCATCTTTGAGTCAAAGCTCTATGCCTTGATTGAATCAAAATAACTGCCTTTTCTTGGGCTTCCGTACAAGATAATTGTTTTGTTGCTTCACTCTGACCCAAATTATTTCTTAGATAATGCTGTTTTTGAATGAATGCTGCCATTTGTTCTTCAGATCTGCAATGCTTTTATTCAGTAGGTTCCAGCTGGTACTGTCTTTTCAGAATTTCCAGAACCCATCCTGTTTTGTAAAGTACATGACAGATTCCCAAACATTGGTTTTCCTTCAAGAAGCCAGGGAGAAAGGAATGCCAAGATAATGATTACATTCCGTTCATTGCATGATGGATCCCCTTCAACGAAATCAGTTATCTGTATGAGCTCTGGAATATTATACAACTGTTTAATCACATCTCGTATTAGCCCATATTTGGGAGTAGAAGCCTTAGTTGCAGAAGTTGCCACCAAATCCTAGGGGTTTGTAACTTGAGCTTCCTTTAGACATTGAGTACGAGACATATATCCGAGTAAGTTGTGACAGCCCCAACCCAGGTTTCCTCATAAAAATGCAATGTAAATGTTTTGCAAAAATATATTAAAATGGGCTGAGTCTAGGGGACACAGATTTTAGAGCTGAGAAGGTGGCTTGCTTGGGATAAGAAAGGTTTCCTTATGCAGGAAATATGGACTGTTTGGGACAGCCATTAAAGGCTGGTTGGTGCATGTTCTTAATGGACTGGTTCCGGACTACAAAGAAAAGTGCACAGACCATGCGCTTGTGAACCACAACAAGGAAGAAAGGAATGGAAAATTTATGGGACTGGACCTTTGCAAGGCAGCAAGGATGAGAAAGAAATTACGGTTTCATTTTGTTTACTTTCTTTAAATTTATCTTGCTGAGCACTTGTCAGTCTATAGAGGAATATCGCAAGGGTTATTTTTCTTGTTATTTATTTCACCCTCAAAGATATTTGGGAAACATATTTAGGCCATATCAGAGGAAAAAAAGGGGCTCATGGGGGAGGATGTTATCATTTCCTCAATCACTTAGGAGTCAGTCATTCTCTCATTTGTGGATAGAAGAAGAACCATTTGAGCAACATTCAGCTGGGGAGCCGAGCAGAGGAGAGGAAAGAGCAATCAAGGAATCACTGAAGAGAACAGAAGAGAAGAGAAGAGTAGTGAAGGGAATTGGTTCTCTGGTTCCTAGGAAGCTATGGGTTGAGATATTAGTATCTGGAGCCCTGTAACAACTTGGATTCCCTAGAGGATGTGGGTTGAGATAGAATCCCTGGAGCCCTGTAACAGCTTGGGTTCCTTGGAGATTGTGGGTTGAGATAGAAATCTCTGGAGCCCTGTAGCATCTTGGGATTCCCTGGACGCTGTGGGTTGGGATAGAATCTCTGGAGCCCTAGAACAAATTGGATTCTTTGGAGGCTGTGGGTTGAGATAGTAGTCCCTGGAGCCCTTAAGAGCTTGGGAAGTGACCAATCTTGAGTTAATGTCTACAAAGGTCATTCCTGAAGATTTCTACGTTTATGCTTTGGTATTGCAGTGGATTTTGGACTTCTTGGGAAGGAGGTGAATCCTTGGTACGAATCTTGAGGGCAGAGTTGGTAAACCTCTTGATTCTTTGTGCATTGCTTACTACAACAGGAAACTAGTGGGATTGATGAAAGAGGTCCTTTGGAGTCCTTGTACTAGCTGATAGTTGGTGTTTCAGTCCTTGAGGAAACCCCTTAGTCTCTGGAATCCGGCTTGGGGGTGACAGTTGCAAGTAAGCTTGGTTGCAATTGTCTATCGTTGGGTGGAGAGTCGTAGTCCCAAACTTAGTTGCCCAAACATTACAAGATGAATGCTCTTATGTATCTGCAATGCCCATGAATATATGTTTGCATTTATGGATTGAAATGGTATGTGTAAATGAATTAAATGTCTTTTGCATCTTTTATCTTAACATGGTGTGGTAGAACACGAGTGGGACTCTTTGCAAACATATTAGGACTACATTTTGTCATTAAGATTTTGAATGGTATAATATGCAATGTCTGTACTTAATAAGTAGGATAATATTACATTTTTGGGTTGAAATGGTGTGCTTATGAAATACATGAGTGTGTTATGTTATGAATGAGTGAATAATGTATACTGTGAAGCCGTGAAGGTGTTAAGAAGATTTACAAAGATCTTAACCAAAACATGACAAAGACTGGCACAAGAACCTCTCTTATTAATGAATAATGGTTACTGTTACCACTCAAACCAGCAGGGGACCTAAAGGGGTTTCTAAGAGGACAACTGCTGGGTTAAAGACAACGGTGGAGGCTTAGCCCACTGTCACCACAACTAAGTCTTCCTACTCTTTACGGACTTTCACTGATGGGAGGAGTCCTAGTAATGTAGGGATTCACTTGTAAAGTATATGTCAATGGATAAGTGAGAAGTCACCCTAAAAACCCTTTCCCAAGGATGGAGTGAAGAATGGAGCTTGCTTGCTCTTTAAGCAAGGGACTTGGTCCACCAGAGATAAGGGGTGAGGATTGGAGGGTTGAGGGAGAAAGGATAGGCTTATGGACAAGTTTATCAATCCCTATAATCCTTGGGAAACTTGGATTCTCAAGTGGTCCTCGACGAATAGTCTTTATTGAGAAGTGGGACCACACTGGGCCAAGTGGACCCAACCCAGGTTCGGGGACGGAATGTAGCAACCAATGATGTTCCTATCCTGGACAAGGTGAGGGGAAAGGACCAAACAAGAATACTTTTTTCAAAAGGTTGAATTGATCCTATTGAGGTCTAGCCTTAGGCATGCCTAGGCACAATTCGATCCTAGAGCTAGGGCATGAGATTCCTGGAGATTCCACCGTTAGAATTGCCTTAAATTTGGAGGAGAGGGAGGGGACCCACCAGCGCAGTAGACTATAGGGGATCGAATTTTTCCCTCGGGTCAATTCCTGGGAAATTGATGCCCTAGGTGACCTAATGGGGCTAGACTCGGGGAAAAAGGGGAAAATGGTTAAAAGAGGTTGAAATGATCACCCTTTTTAAGGGATCAGTGCCTAGTTCACTTGGGGATATGGAGTCAAGGATAATGATGAGTAAGAACTTGGTTTCTTGATCAAAGAGGCCCAGAAAATCAACTTCATCCAATGTTGAGAGAAAGAAAAGAGAAGTTACCTTCAAGCATTTATACTTCAAAGGAAATGATGCAAGCTTCTCAAGATAAATAAATCTCTAGGACATTTCATTCATATAACATTGGCCCATACATTAAATTAGCTAAAACATGCTTAATTCCACATTTCGATAATGCAACAACTAGCCCTAATTTTAGCAGTATGCAGCAACAAGAATAATAGCATCAAAATTTACTTACAACGTTATAGAGTATATCCAGCCAACATTTCGTTTGCTCAATAAAGCTCCAAGGCAAGAGAAATAGCCCAAATCCATACATCAAAAGTCATCCATCTCCAAAAATATCCACCAAGGAAAAAGTGCGAAAATTCTCTATGATTTGAGAGATCCCAAGTCAAGTGATGATCCAAATGAATGTATCTAACGTTAATATATAGCCTCCTAAGGAGTTCGAATTAGCCTACGGCCCCCCTAATGATAAAATAATGCGTAAATAATAACCCCTAATGGTGGCAAGCCCACCATATTAGCTCATAATGTAAAAACAAGCCTCACAAGGGGCCAAATAATGATGTATGCATGTCGTAGGGCCCTCCAAACGCTCAATAACATCTTGAAGTGCCATATTGAGGAATAAATTCCTCAGAATATGATGGACAAGGGGTGGTCCCTTGTTCTCCAAGTAGTAGACCTGTGGTGCTCTCAGTGGGTCTGAGGGCACATCAATGACCCCATGGGTCTCCATATGAATTGGAGATGTCTGTAGATCCTCACCAATGGTCTAGTTGGTGGAATGAATGCTGCCGTGATGTCGTACAAGTGTTGGGACAATTGCCAAGAGTGTGGGGCTCCTGTGGGGGGCTGTTGGGCATAATGTACCAATCATGTCACCATCGTCCCAAAAGTGGATCGCTAGTAGTCTTTGAACATCCATGAAGATCTGTGGAGTGTTGTTTGCTGTTGTTGAGGCCCATGGCTCTCTATGCACACCCTACATGTGCCAATGTGGACCTCTGGGGGTCACGATCCCATATAAGGAAGCCAACCCGAAATGGAAATCACCTGCAATCCTGCATAAGATCCAATGCATCCCCTAGGCTTCTAGTACAATCAATCATTAGAATAATGGCATGCCCTTCCGTAGTGGGCTTTGGCATGTGCTAGTGTCTCCAAACTCCAAAGGGGCTTAGCCAAGCACCTTATTAGGTGGTTTCAGCCCTTAGAGGGGATAGTATGTCCAAGGTACACCCTTCTAATGGGGGTGGCAAGTGATAAATAGGTGAGATGGAATAGGGAATGAGAGGGGCAACCCTGCGCCACATAATGGGGCATAGGGGTAGCTAGATAAGGGAAATCCCATTCTTGGGTATATAATGTATAGGAGGGAGCAATCGTCGTACATGAGGTGCCCAAACCTTGATTTTTGCACCCTTCTTTATATGCCTTTTGCCTTTTATGAATTTTCTTTAATTAACTGCTCGGGGCTCAAAGGACAAGAGCATGATGTGTATAATATAGTAGTGATTATCCCTTTTGAGGTAGGGCGGTTCATTGCCCTTTAGGGGTTGGGACAATCACGGGTTCCTGAATGATAGAGGAGGCTCATCTAGGGCCTATGGAACCAGGGTGATGGCCATGGATGGGGTAGAGCTCATGTGTCAGCTTTTGCCCACAAGCTAATTATTTTTGTCTTGACCATCTTTTGCATTATGTGGTACAATTTCTTGTTAAATGTGGCCAATTATACTTTTTCTTCTTTTTTTAGTTGCTTCAACCTCCGAGGCATCATTCTAGTCCTGACCCAAGGTGGGGGCAAACGGGATAGGGAGGCTAGCTATATGTGGACCCAGAATGGGAATGTGGACCCAGGTGGGAGAAAAGATGAATGGGGGTAGAGTGTGTGAAAAGGGAGTAATATGTGCGGGTAAAGGAACGGCACTACGCACCCAAAGTCGGGGTTTCCCAAGTAGTACCACCCTAGAATCAAATGGTCAATAAAGGAGATCCCACGGGACTAAGATCCAAGGGTAACAACCAAAAGAGATCAAGGGGACAGGAGCACAAACTAAGCCCACTCTTTTTGCCAAATCCCCCCATCAATCCATACCCAAAAGTATCCATGATAAGTAAACCCAATACTCAATTACCAAATGACAAGACGTACCTTTATATTTGGGAGGCCCACCTTCAAACATACAATCAATACAGGTGGACGAGGGACCACATTGCTGGCTCAGGTGGGAGATAAATGGCACAATGAGCTAGTAGGAGGCATTAAGGCTCTGTTGGCTGCCAGCTAAGGTTCACCATGGAGAATTTTTTTCTCCTGTGGATATCACTCACAAAGTGGTGGGTAACATCTGGCTCCAATTGGGACATGGTCT
The DNA here is from genome assembly GCA_000404065.3 of Pinus taeda. NCBI lineage: Eukaryota > Viridiplantae > Streptophyta > Pinopsida > Pinales > Pinaceae > Pinus > Pinus taeda. The sequence continues at coordinate 38,598 of APFE030933694.1, forward strand.
CTTAAAGAAGTGGGTGAGGCTGCTCGAACGAGAGGTTACGAGAACTCCAACAATCTCTTGGTCATTGTAGACCTATTATTTGCACATGTCAAAGATCAAAGCCACGTGGCAACATGTTTTTCACGATGCCTCATGATCACCCATGCTTAATGTTAGCCCATAAACCAATAAAATATGCAATTTTTTCTTTTTTCTTTTATATATATATGGATGTATATATATGCAATCTAATCTATCATGCGGTTAGTTCTAATGCAAAAATTATCTGCAATGCATCCTACCCTAACATGCACATAGTAGTGTTATTACTAAGTGTAATCATAAAGTCAGTGCAACCAACATATGATCAAGTCAATATAAAGATGCTTGCCTATATGATTACTCATGCAGCAAATCCCAAAGCGAATACAAATCCAAACACATGGAGGATGCTGCGGGTGGGAGGTGGGAAATATAATGCCCACACATGGATGATTATGCGAGAAGAGGTAAGAAAATAATGTAATCTAGTCCATTAGATCTTCTCTTGCAACCAAAATATAGAGATGTCAACAACCAAGATCATAAACTTTTGATGGATGGCAACCTTAGGCATATCACTTCCACCCTTGTCGTTATTATTTGCGTCATGGTTTGTGGCCTTCATCGGGTTATGATTAGTAGGAAAGGGAGGCCAATGAGATGAAGCAACACAAGTAGGTTGCACATGATTACAATGGAGAAGGGGGACTATGGAATGATCAAAACCGTGAGGGTGTGTCCAAGGAGAAAAGGTGTAATCAATGAAGGACTTCTCCTTGACACTATATTTGGGAGGGGAAAATGGCTCACAATTACTTGAGATTATATGACCAGGGGCGAGGGAATCACTTGATGAAGACCCAAGATGATGACTAATAGGAAAAAGGGAGAACGAAATATTGTATCAAATGGGTTGTGCTTTTTCAAAATCATAATCTAAAGGCTCAAGTGATTTGAACATAGAATCATACTCAAGAGCATTGGGAGCCCTATCAATGTCCTTAGTACCAACGATTAGGTCCTAAAAGGAAAATTGATCACTTCGAACTGCTCCTCTTTATGCAAAGGAAAATGAAGATTCTCCTTCCCAAGGGTATCAAAGGGTGTGCCATCATAAGTAGTGCCTGAGGGGAAAGGAAGATCAATCTCAACCTCATCCTCCTTGTCGGTGTCATAAATGGGAGCATAATCAAATCGAGGACCAACAATTTCCCATTTCTCCTTTTCAATGTGGAAATAATCTTCAATGTTATATTCCAAGGGGCTAATGGGATTATGTTAATTTTAGGTATGTTCTATGCTTAGAGCAATTTATTTCAATTTTCACAGTTAGCTCAATATCTTTTCCAGATTAGCAATCACATCAGCATTAAAGTAAACTACAGATAGAACATAAACATAAATTGTAGAAGACAAGCCAAAACAAGAGGACACAAGATGTGGCGCTAGCCAGGGACAAACGCCAATGTGGGGAAACCCTTGATCAATTCTTCTTATATGTTCTTTAATAGTTCGGCAGAGAGAGAGATAGTATGTTTACAACAGAATTCAACACTTTGACTTATCTAGATAAGAGCATAGATCATCTCTAAGAATATGATACATGAGATCAGTTGAAGACATGCTGCTTCAACTGATTCTCCAAGGTGACTCCACCTATCGTTGTGTTGCATTTCGTCATCATGCTGCACCTCACCGTGTTGCACCATGCTGCACCCATCAGCACTATGTTGCATCTCATCATGCTTCATTAATCATGACTGTACCCATCACTGTACTGCATTATGTGCCATTGCTGGACCATGTTGCCATACTGACCTATGTGCTGGCTGCATCTTGCTTGCTTGTTGTCCATGCTGGCTATAACATTGCATGCTTGGTGTATTTGCTGCTAAGTACCATACAACTGTCCCAATGTTAGTTAGTTGTCCCTTGCATGTTGCTCTCCTTCGGAGACGGATGCTCAGGCTATTCTAGCAGTTTCGGCAATTTAGGCTAATCCTGGCAGTTACGACAATTCTGGCTATTCCTGCCAGTTCCGGTAGTTCCGGCTTTTCCCGGTAGTTCCGGCAGTTCCCGACAGTTCTGGCTTCTACCCTCTGGGTCAACTTTCCCAGCTGTTCCCGACAGTCTCGGCAGTTCCGGCTATTCCTGGTAGTTCCGACAGTTCCAACAATTCCGGCTATTCCCGACAAATCCGGCAGTTCCATGCAGTTTCGGCAGGTTTGGCTATTCCTGGTAGTCCGTCAGTTTTGGCTTTTCCCAGCAGTTCCTGCAGTTCTCGGCAGTTCCAGTAGTTCTGGCTTTTCCCGGCTGTTCCGACAGTTCTGGCTTTTCCCGGCAATTTCAGCAATTTCGGCTATTCCCTGCAGTTCCGGTTTCTGCCCTTTGGATTAGGGCAACATTATCCCTTAGGGTCTCTCCTCCTACTAAAACCCCAAAGACAAGTAGAGAGGAAGAGATCCCAAGTGTGTTGAAATGACTTGAAGGCTACCTCTATTTATACTAAAATGTTGAGCACAAGTGGGGTTTATTTGGTTGCTGGCCGACCTTGATGAATTGTCCCATAACATAAATAAATTCATATCTCCATGAATACTTATTGGAATCAGATGATCTTTAGATCAATCCTACACCTCTCGATGAGAGGGATCCAAGAAAAATATCAGCTTCCATTAATAAGATGACCCACATGGAGTTTGGCCCTAGTTGCCAATTTTAACAGAATATCCCTCTCAAGGTTTTTAACAGTGTTGTTAAAAGCGCGTTTTAATCGTGCTTTTTTCAAAAACGCGCGCTTTTTTCCCCATGGCGCTTAAAACGCGCGTTTTATACGAAAAAAGCGCGGAAATTTTTTTTGCCGCTTTTTTGAAAAAAGCCCGCTTTTTCGAAAAAAGCTCGCTTTTTCAGAAAAAAGCTCGGGATGTCTGGGCAGCGGGATTTTTGAAAAAAAATTAAAAAAAATGAATATTTTTGTACCAAACGATTTTTTCCCGCTTTTTTCCTGATTTTTCCGCTTTTTTCCGCTTCATTCCCGGCGCCGATTTAATCCCGCTCGCGCTTTTAACAACATTGGTTTTTAAAAGAGGATTCATCGGGAGTGATATCCTTGAGAAAGGTAGGGTTGGTCTCAATTTCACTTCCCATAGGCTCACCCTTCCCAACACGTGTTCTCAAAATCATTTTTTTCATCATGTGGACCCAAGGAGGACTCATCTTCCCATTCATCACTTAGATTCTCAAGTCCTTGATGATGCTCGATGAAGCCTCAAACCAGCAGGGGACCTAAAGGGGTTCCTAAGAGGACAATTGCTAGGTTAAGGACAACGGTGGAGGCTTAGCCCACTGTCACCACAGCTAAGTCTCCTTGCTCTTTACGGACTTTCACCGATGGGAGGAGTCCCGGTAATACAGGGATTCACTTGTAAAGTATATGTCAATGGATAGGTGAGAAGTGACCCTAAAAACCCTTTCCCAAGGATGGAGTGAAGAATGGAGCTTGCTTGCTCTTTAAGCAAGGGACTTGGTCCACCAGGGATAAAGGGTGAGGATTGGAGGGTTGAGGGAGAAAGGATAGGCTTATGAACAGGTTTCTCAATCCCTATAATCCTTGGGAAGCTTGGATTCCCAAGTGGTCCTCGACAAATAGTCTTTATTGAGAAGTGGGACCACACTGGGCCAAGTGGACCCAACCCAGGTTTGGGGACAAAATGTAGCAACCAATGATGTTCCTATCTTGGACAAGGTGAGGGGAAAGGACCAAACAAGAATACTTTTTTCAAAAGGTTGAATTGATCCTAGTGAGGTCTAGCCTTGGGGATGCCTAGGCACAATTCGATCTTAGAGCTAGGGCTTGCGATTCCCGGAGGTTCCACCGTTAGAATTGCCTCAAATTTGGAGGAGAGGGAGAGGACCTACCAACACAGTAGCCTATAGGAGATCAAATTTTTTCCTTGGGTCAATTCCCAGGAAATTGATGCCCTAGGTGACCTAATGGGGCTAGACTCGGGGAAAAAGGGGAAAATGGTTAAAAGAGGGTTGAAATGATCACCCTTTTTGAGGGATCAGTGCCTAGTTCACTTGGGGATATGGAGTCAAGGATAATGATGAGTAAGAACTTGGTTTCTTGATCAAGGAGGCCCAGAAAGTCAATTTTGTTTATGTTGAGAGAAAGAAAAGAAAAGTGGCCTTCAAGCATTTATACTTCAAAGCAAATGATGCAAGCTTCTTGAGATAAATAAATCTCTAGTACATTTCATTCATATAACATTGGCCCATACATTAAATTAGCTAAAACATGCTTAATTCCACATTTCGATAATGCAACAACTAGCCCAAATTTTAGCAGTGTGCAACAGCAATAATAATAACATAAAAATTTACTTACAACATTATAGAGTATATCTAACCAGCATTTCATTTGCTCAATAAAGTTCCAAGACGAGAAATAACCCAAATCCATACATCAAAATTAATCCATCTCCAAAAATATCCACCAAGGAAAAGGTGTGAAAATTCTCTATGATTTGAGAGATCCCAAGTCAATTGATGATCCAAATGAATGCATCTAACGTCAATATATAGCCTCCTAAGGAGTTCGAATCAGCCTATGGGCCCCTAATGATAAAATAATGTGCAAATAATAACCCCTAATGGTGACAAGCCCACCATACTAGCTCATAATGTAAAAACAAGCCTCACAAGGGGCCAAATAATGATGTATGCATGTCGTAGGGCCTTCCAAAGGCTCAATAACATCCTGAAGTGCCATATTGAGGAATAAATTCCTTAGAATATGATGGACAAGGGGGTGGTGTAATATCCCCAATCTTGATTTTTCATTTGAGGAGATTAACGAAGTTTATTGGGGAGGTGCTAGGAATAACACAATTTTGTAGTTCGAGTTTCAGATATGATTTCGGCTTGAGGAGCTTGGGTGAAAAGGCAAGATTGTAGCTCATTGGCAAGTGGGGGCCACAAGAAAGACAAAAAGGGAATGCACACTTGTGGAGCAAAAGAGAGAAAAAGAAAGGGGATGAACTAGTGGAAAGTGGGGGCCACCAAGGGAGAGAGAGGCCAACAATTATAAATAGAGCAATGAGGCTCTCATTTGGGGGATCTTTAGTCATTTTACAATTTCAACATTAGTTCTCTTGAGCTGCTTAGCTAAGACAACGCGCTGTTTAGCAGAAGGAATTTCCGAGCGGGAATTCCACCTCTACCTTCAGTGAACTTAGAGTGTAACCCTAGGGGAGTAAGAAGGAGTCCATCTCAGGGCTTGTCTAGGAGATATATTATAGAGCATTTCCAGTTGGAGCGTGCTTCTCTTAGGGTGCAAAAGGAAATTTGAAGGGGCTGTGAGAGGCTAGCAAATAGTGGTGTTTTGGCTGAAGAATTTGCAGAGATTTATCCATTGGGAGGGAGATTTTTTCCTTGGTGATTTGCAAGGCTTAGGGTGTTGCATTTTGGAGGGCTGAATTTATCATTTCAGGGGTTTCTAGATAGCTAATGCGGAGATATTTTGACAGGGAGATTTGGAGAGTTCAGACTAAGGATAAATAAAGAGGCTTGGAGGAGTGATTTGTAGGGATTGGAGGAGATTTTTCCAGTAATTGATTGGCCTTCTACAACATAATTATTTCTACAGGGCGTTTTTCTAGCTAGTTAGAACCATACACATTTCTTGGGGTCACTAGGGCACATTGGATTCAGCCCAAACCCTTTTTGGGTTTTTGTGGGTTTATGGAAGTTTATGGAAGTTTCGGGCAATATTTGGGCCTGAAATCCTCATTCTTATAGCAGGACGAATTGCTAGTGAGCTGGGGAATTTGCGTTACTTAGTGGGTTCAGTTTGGCTTGGAGTTGGACCAAACCCTTTGTGGGTATTTTTGGGGTTTTGGAGAGGAGTCCATGGCTGCAATTTCAAGGTGATCTAAGCATTCTTCAGGGCAGAATCTTCAGTTCCATTCCAACAGCAGTAACATTAACTTTCTGGGTAGTGCACAATACCAATTTGGTCAGTATTTCCTCCAGATCATAGTTGTACTACATGTGGTTTGCATAACTTGCATAGCAAGCCTAGGTTCCAAAACTTCAGCTCATTTTATGTACTCTAACTATCATAAAATTAATAAAAATGGCTCAGATTGTGTTGCTGGACGTTTTTGTGTTTTAATTATTGTGTATGAGTGCAAGTTTATTTATTGTTCTTAGTCCATTGCTTGGTATTAGCTGTTAAATTCCAATTAGGAATATTATAGGTGGCCCCTTGTTCTCCAAGTAGTGGACCTGTGGTGCTCTCAGTGGGTCTGAGGGCACATCAATGACGCCACGGGTCTCCATATGAATCAGAGATGTTTGTAGATCCCCTGTAATGGTCCAGGTGGTGGAATGAATGTTGCCATGACGTCGTACAAGTATTGGGACAACTACTAAGAGTGTGGGGCTCCTATGGGGGCCTGCTGGGCATAATGTACCAATCATGTCACCATCTTCCCAAAAGTGGATCACTAGTAGTCTCTGAACATCCATGAAGATCTTTGGAGTGTTGTTTGTTGCCGTGGAGGCCCATGGCTCTCTATGCACACCCTACATGTCCCAATGTGGACCTTTGGGGGTCAGGATCACATATAAGGAAGCCAAACCCAAATGGAAACCACCTGCAATCCCGCATAAGATCCAATGCGTCCCCTAGGCTTCCAATTAGTCAATCATTAGAATAATCGGCTAAAGAAGCTTACAAACCATGGATAACAAAGTGGGCACTTTATAATGGCATGCCTTTTCGTAGTGGGCTTTGACATGTGCTAGTGTCTTCAAACTCCAAAGGGGCTTAGCGACCTACCTTATTAGGTGGTTTCAGCCCTTAGAGGGGATAATATTCCAAGGTACACCCTTCTAATGGGGGTGGCAAGTGACAAATAGGTAAGATGGAATAGGGAATGAGAGGGGCAGCCTTGGGCCACATAATGGGGCATAGGGGTAGCTAGATAAGGGGAAGCCCACACCTGGGTATATAATGTATAGGAGGGAGCAGTTGTGGTACATGAGGTGGTCCGACCTTGATTTTTCCACTCTTCTTTATATGCCTTTTATGAATTTTCTTTAATTAATTGCTCGGGGCTCAAAGGACAAGAGCGTGATGTTTATAATATAGTAGTGATTATCCCTTTTGAGGTAGGGCGGTTCATTGCCCTTTAGGGGTTGGGACAATCATGAGCTCCTAAATGATGGAGGAGGCTATCTAGGGCATATGGAACCAGGGTGATGGCAATGGATGCGATAGAGCTCATGTGTCGGCTTTTGCCCATTAACTAATTATTTTTGTCTTGACCATCTTTTGCATTTTGTGGTACAATTTCCTCTTAAATGTGGCCAATTATGCTTTTTCTTCTTTTTTTAGTTGCTTCAACCTCCGGGGTATCATTCTAGGCCTAACCCAAGGTGGGTGCAAAGGGGATAGGGAGGCTAGCCCTATGTGGACCCTGAATGGGAATGTGGACCCAGGTGGGAGAAATGATGAATGGGGGTATAGTGAGTGAAAATGGAGTAATATGTGCAGGTGAAGGAGCGGGATCACACACCCAAAGTTGGTGTTTCCCAAGTAGTACCACCCTAGAACCGAATGATCAATAAAGGAGATCCCACGGGACTAAGATCCAAGGGTAACAACTAAAAGAGATCAAGGGGACAGGAGCACAAATTGAGCCTAATCTTTTTTGCCAAAACCCCCCATCAATCCATACCCAGAAGTATCCATGATAAGTAGACCCAATACTCAATTACCAAATGACAAGACATATCTTTAGATTCAGGAGGCCCACCTTCAAACATACGATCAATACAGGCGGGTGACGGACCACATGGTTGGCTTAGGTGGCAGAGAAATGACACAATGAGCTAGTAGGAGGCATCAAGGCGTTGTTGGCTGAGGCTTATCATGGAGAATTTTTTTCTCCTGGGGATATCACCCACAAATTGGTGGGTAACAATTACATCTATGACGCCTGTGTTAACAAGGTATGTGTATACAAATATAGATGCATAAGTATATACATTGTTGTTACAAGCCTATGAATCCATTTTGGGGCGTTGTGCTAAGTCGATGAGCGAGGAGGCTCCATCGCATTGAGACTGATGTACAGGTCGCAGACACTTTGTCAAAGCCTCGGGGAAAGGCCAAATCTGTGATTTTCTCGAACAACTTGGAGTCGTTGAGAGACCTTCGTATAAGGGTCCTACATGTTGCATGCACTGAGCTTTGGGAGCTCTGGGGGGCTTGGGGTACATACTGGAGTGACATACGACCACTGGGCCATTCACCCTCCCCTGGTGGTGCGCTATGTATAGGGTGACACTTTCAACCTTTCCCAGTGATACCTCGTTATTTCTCTTGTGGGTCGGCATGATTAGTTCTCCTGTGGCAATTGTGGACTAGGATGATTAGTTCTCTTGTGGGCCAGGATGATTAGTTCTCCCATGGCAACTGTGAAACAGGATGATTAGTTCTCTTGTGCGATGGGATGATTAGTTCTCCTGTGGCAACTGTGGGACAGGATGATTCGTTCTCCTGTGGATAGGATGATTAGTTCTCCTGTTGAGGCATCCTACCCATGCAGTCTGGGACTCATGGGAAGTATCTCTCATGTGATCAATGAGCAGGGAAATGGGGTTAGGGACCATAGTAGTACTATCGATGGATGCATCGTTGTATCTACTGTACTCCCTATGCTAGGATGACCTCCATTGATCTGGGATCAACGAAACTAATTTGGGATCAGTATGATTGGTTTGAGACACTCTCTTGTGATATTGATCTGGGATCAATAAAACTGACTTCAGGGCAGTAAGAGTGATATGACACACTCTCTTCAGATGAAACTGACTTCGGGTCAGTAAAGAATGATATGAGACATTCTCGATCAATTCTTCTTCTTCATGGTTTAGCAAAGTAGAGCAGAACTGAGCAGAGCAAAAGCAAAGTAGAGCTCAGCAGAGCATAGCAGTATAGGGCACTGATGGCAGAGATAGTACAGTCGGACATATGGATCAACGGATGGAGTTCTCCCTAGTTGAGAGGGAGTGTTAAAATTGGCAACTAGGGCCAAACTCGATGTGGGCCATCTTATTAATGGAAGCTGATATTTTTCTTGGATCCCTCTCATCGAGAGGTGTAGGATTGATATAAGATCATGCGATTCCGATAAGTATTCATGGAGATATGAATTTATTTGTGTTATGGAACAGCTGGAACTGCTGGAACAATTGGGAAAGCTGATGCAGAGGGCAGAAGTTGAAACTGCCGGGAACAGCCGAAACTGTCGGGAATTGCCGGAACAACTGGGAAAGTTGATGTAGAGGGCAGAAGTCGGAATGCTGGGAATAGCCAGAACTATCGGGAACTACTAGAGTGTTTATTCGGGGTTTCAGCTGGAGCATCTGTCTCCGAAGGAGAGCAACATGCAAGGGACAAGCATGTAAGGGACAACTAGCATGCAACAACAAGCATGCTAGGGACAACAAGCATGCTAAGGACAACAAGCATGCTAGGGACAACAAGCAAGCAAGGTGCAGGTAGCACATAGGTCAATATGGCAACATGGTGCAACAGTGGCACATAATGCAGTACAGTAGTGGGTACATTCATGATTAATGAAGCATGGTGAGATGCAACATAGTGATGATGGGTGCAGCATGGTGTAGCACGGTGAGGTGCAGCATGATGACGAAATGCAACACAATGATAGGTGAAGGAGTCATGTTGGAGAATCAGTTGAAGCAGCATGTCTTCAACTGATCTCATGTATCATCTTCTTAGAGATGATCTATGCTCTTATATAGATAAGTCAAAGTGTTGACTTCTGTTGTAAACGAACTATCTCTCTCTCTCTCTCTGTGCTGAACTATTGAAGAACATATAAGAAGAATTGATCAAGGGTTTCCCCACATTGGGGTTTGTCCCTGGCTAGCGACACATCTTGTGTCCTCTTGTCTTGGCTTGTCTTCTGCGATTTATATTTATGTTCTATCTCTAGTTTACTTTAATGTTGATGTGATTGCTAATCTGGAAAAGATATTGAGCTAACTGTGAAAATTGAAATAAATTGCTCTAGCATAGAACATACATAAACTAACAGCTATGGCCCACTTGGACTTTCCAGCAATCGTGGCTGGTCACGACAATCTTCGTGCTAGCGTATGTTATTGTGGAAGAGAGCCATTTTTATGGTTTACATTTGCCACCACAACGAATCACTGTAACCCTTATGTGGGCATGCACTTTGTTGGGAACGAGCCATTGTTACCACTATTGATCCGCTTGCAAGGTGAACCATCACCATTTATCGTCATAGTGGATGTTCGTGCTAAGATACGCCATCACAACTCACAAATTTTGGTGGCAGAATAACCCACTGTTGACATAGTTGTTGATTGGAAGTGTTCATTCTTCTTGTGATAACTGCCAATAGCTTGCCACAGACTAATCAACAGAAGAATCCCCTCCTGATTTGTCACGAGTAGACAACTAGGGTGCCTTGGGATAATCCCATGACCATTCAATCTGCATAGATCCCTTGTTTTGTTAGACAAACAAACAAGAAGTGCCTCAGACAAAATGTCCTCCTTTGCCACAACCAAATGAGAGACAACTTATGTATTTTGTTGCAAATTTAACCCATCGAATCTTCCTTTGCCCAGAGCAATATAAAACTTCCAGATAATCCAGAAGTCTTACCGAACCAGGCCAGAGATGTTTCAAAATACTATGTTGTGCCAGAATAAAGAACGAGGTGACTAGGTAGGGTGGGATCACCTTAAAACCCTTAGTGCCTCAGGCTCAAAGAAATGCAGAGACAATTTAATCCAATCCAATGATGCCTCAATTTATTCTAACCCTCTTGTATTTATAGATTTTTTCGAGGTGGTTTCTCCTTAATTAATTAAGAGGGATTCATGTAACCCTCAACTTTGGGCTTTTTTGCCCCAATTGCCCCAAAACTTGTCCCTTGTTGCCCGAACATTATAAATTTTGGGGTTTTCCCCTTTATCCAAGACTATAGCCTATGAGGATTGATAGGCTACTTCGTCTATTGGGGAACTTAATCTCTTAGGGACATTACAGTCCCCCCTTCTCGACATTGCTTGTCCCCACGCAATGACAAATATGGGTGTTGGAAAATTTTCCGCTCAACCTCCAAAAATGAAGAATTGCCTTCAAACTTCACAGCTACCAATTCGAACATTTCAACACTGCAAGATGCCATTTCGCCCATTAGAGATTGCATTTCACTGCTTTCGCCCATATCTTCATTAGGTACTCGAAGATGGTGACCTTTTTATGCTTCAAATTTTGTACTTCCATGAGGCACAAACTTCACTGGTTCCAATCTGCGAACTTTATGTTGCCGATGTACAGTCCAATGGATTGCTCTATTAGAGATTTCAACGATGTGCAAGCTGCATCTTTCACCCTGTTGTTCATATTGAATATATTATGTAGCATTCAAATGACCCATTATGTCTTCAAACTAAAACAATTAGATTTCCATCTTGCTCCACAATTTTTGAAGAAAATCCTCCAACAAAATCTCCATGAAGTTTCTACCTAACCACCTCCCAAAGTGGTTCATGATGCATAAAAACAAGGAAAAGTGGTCTAGAATATGAAGATAACAGCCATTATCTTCAACCTCATGCATTTGGATAGTACAAGGTATGAGGAGATCATGTATGTTCCTTATGAGGTCAAGGAGTGATCTATCTGGAATATGATGCAAAGACCTATTTGCAGGTGAGGTTACTTTACGCCCTTCATTGCACACAATATGGAGTAACACCTAAGAGAGAAACTTGTCAATAATGAACCCACCATATTCAACATTGTTTCACTCAAGTCTGCTAGCATATAAACTATGCTTCACACCAAGATAGGCCTCGTAGATAATGGGCTTCCTTAGGTTTAGAATCATGCATGGTAAAGATGCCACAATGTTGTTTGACCCCACTTGCTTAACAACAGGCCAGTGAACATAGGAAATATTGGTGTTGGTCGGACATTGTGTCTGCAAGCCCTTTTTATGCTTTCTATAGCTAGTTTGTCTTATGTTCCTTTTTATGTAATCCTTGTCTTTAGGGAGACTTTATTGTGACTTCAGCTGGTTTGTTATATGTTGCCCTAACAAGCTTCTCCTTGAGTGTAGATTTGGAGACAAAATATATCTCATTTTCATAGAAGTTGATTTCGTTTTCCACCTTATACCTGCCATCATGAATGAGCCCGTCCAATACTTTGCAAGTGAATTTATTCTTGGAGTACTCTACTAAGAGATGGGATTTCCAATCTCTCAAGAATGTGTCATGTTCTACAGTCTCTTCATACCTGACATCATTAGTGACTTCGCCTTGTTTGGGTATGATCCAGGGGATAAAAAATATGCTAAAAAATGAAAGTGCTTAGAATCTCTCGAAACCAACGCCAAATCGTAGATCATGTTGTTTTGATTCCAATGATGCTTGAATCACCTCAATCCGACATCATATGAAGAAATTGTCGCATTCTCAAGTTTTAAGCAAACAACTAAAGGTCAACTTGTAGGGTTGATTGGGCAATGTATGGATGCCACGTGGTAGTTGGTATGATGACGTCATGTTGACCAGGCAGTATGGTTGCCAATCAGAATTTAACAGGTGGACCAGTTGGGTGTGGACACTTGGCGCATCATTATTGGTTGAAGGCTTTTGGGATGGGCCAATCACAGAGTGACATGTGGCCCATTCCCAGGGCACCACATGGCACTCCGGATGAGGCAAAATTTTTGTTAAACGATCGATCGACTCCGCAAGATTCGACCATGCGACCTCCAACATACCAACAGACCACTCTATTGTTAGACCACGTGTAGTTCTTGTTAAACGTGGGTGGCGGGTTTATATTTATTAACATATGGTTCCGTTGTTGGGGGAGAGGGCTGGGCTGATGCGTCGAACCCCAGGTCATATGCTAACTCCCGTGACCAATGGCAAAGTGTTGGGAAGGGCGGGGCGCCTGGCACCTTGCACATTCCCCAACCCACAATTTTGTTTGTTGCAGTGACCACGGGCGGAGGTTTCAACGGGGGCGTAGGAGAAGGGCGCCGAGTTTAGTGTCGACCCACAGTGTTATCAATCGCCATGAGGCTGAGAGCAGGGCTAGGGAGGTGTGTGGCCTTTGGCCTGCGCCCTTGGGTCACGTATATGGCCACATGACTTGGCAGGGAGCGTGAAATCGATAGAGGGACTTCGACCATATTTTATTTATTTATTAATTAAACAAAACAACACCGAACGCGTCGGAGATTGTGGATCGAACTCGAGACCTCTGGGTTTCAAACGGTCCGCCTTACCAATACACCAGAGAACCAATTTTGTTTCCAATTTTGCAGAGGAATCACTTTTGTAGAGCGTTTTGCAGGCAAATTGAAGGAGATTGAGTACAAGAAGAGCCTACACAAGGGTTTATGGGCACATTCTGGACGCAATGGTAGTGTTATTTTTGCAAGATGAATATTGTATGTTGATGTATTTGAACATTTGAGCATACAATAAAAAAGGGCCACCATTGGAAGCTAGACCCGGAGACGTAGCCCAGGAGGGGTGAATTTTGTCATCAATTTGCTGTGTTTTGATGCTGCCTATTGTCCATTTTAACTGTTAAAAGTCTGTAAAATTTACTTTAGTGTGTGTGCTTTTGCAATCATGATCCATTGCCTAAAAGACATAAACTAGCTTGCAAAACATTTCATGAAACCTTCATTTTTAATTTCAGATAAGGGTATGACCTTTACTTTAGTGTGTGTTTTTGCAATCATGATCCATTGCCTAAAAGACATAAATTAGCTTGCAAAACATTTCATGAAACCTTCATTTTTAATTTCAGATAAGGGTATGACCTTTACTTTAGTGTGTGTGCTTTTGCAATCATGATCCATTGCCTAAAAGACATAAACTAGCTTGCAAAACATTTCATGAAACCTTCATTTTTAATTTCAGTTAAGGGTATGACCTCCATTTGCTGGGCTGTGACAATTTGTGGACCCCCATTGGTCATGCCTCTTAGCATTACCTTACTCCTGTTTGGATCTTGGAATTCCATTTCCATCGCTTAGTAGTTCATTATGAATGTTCCCAGCTAGTATAACCATTGTACTATTAAAGAATCTAGGGCAAAGTAGTGTAGTGTGATTCTTTGTTATTTGATAACAATTTGTGGAGTCTTTTTTCTTTTTCTTGTTACCTTAATCTTCTTCTTATTCTTATGAATGCGTGTGTACTTCATCAAACTGCTACCAAAACATAAGAACAAGGACACAATATGTTGGCTCTCTGCCAGTGCCAAAACCTCTTTCCTCTTGAGAGGAAAACCCTTTAGTAAGTTTCTCTTATTGAAGCTTCTTATTGATCAATGCCAAACCCTAGACCCTTGACAAGATTATCCTCCAAACACAAGTCAAGTCCTTCCTTCTTTCTGCACCTTATTCCCTGGCACTTCTTCCGGCATTTTGTTCTCTGGCACTTCGTCCTCCTTCTTCTGGCACTTCGTTTTCTTACTATGATTCTTGTCTCAAGATAGACCTTCCTTGAGTCTTCTAGATGAGGTGTACCGTGTTCCTCTTCTATCCCTTGCACAAGTAGACTTCAACTTTGACCAACCAAGATCATTCTTGAGATATGAGAGTATGACTGTATTGTTGTTCTGTTGCCCTAGTTTCTCGCATGCATGGGAGGATTACTATGTGTTATATGCCTTTCTCTCCTTCGCTTGAGTGTCTTTCTTCTTTGCTTGAGTATGAGGCCTTATAGGCCTAAGTTACTAGCCCAAACAAGGAGGAATATATAATTGTGATCTCACTGTTGATATAGCCGCAGCCTATCCTTCATTTTCTCATGCGTGTGACTGTGTATACACTAGAAAATAGTCCCTCAAACTTTACTGTTCTTCCTTCTCACTTCGTTGCCCTAGTAGACCTTGCAGATTTCAGAGCTTGAGTAGTGCGTTGTATTTGGAATGGACAACCTCTATAAATAGAGGAATGTCCCTCCATTTAGGCCGACTTGTAGGCTGACTTGATTGACTGTTTGTAGGCCGACTTGTAGGCTGAATTGATTGACTGTTTGTAGGCCGACTTTGAGGGTTGTTTGGATGCTGATTTGTGTAGCAAACTTCAGATAGTTTTCATGGTGGTGTAGCATGCTTGAAGGAGCTTCTTGATGGTGCCATTGCATAGGAGTTGACTTTACTTTGCTTGGAGGTTTTCCCTTTGACTTTATTATATATTTATACATGGTGTAACGTGCCCTTAAGGCCTTCAACATTTCCTTTTGACTATTTGACTCACCTATAGCACTTTGACATGTGCTAGACCTATTTCAATGAGCAAGAAACTTATTGACATATATTATAAAAAATAATATTTCTTTTCTTGAATAAGTACAAATATGAAAAGGACATTTATGAAGATCGAACCTAGTTACATTTCCTTCAAGACTCCCTTTTAACTAGGGAGGTATTCATACAACATTACAAGGTGTTTGGCTATTATCAATCTTGAAGGATTCACATAAGAGAAATCGGATTTGTAATCCATCTGTTATAACATCATATTCATCAGCATTGTCATAGTGCAAAGCCTTCACTAACAGTGCCATCTCTCTACAAGACCATGAGCTTCAATACTGCCGAGACGAATGATTTATAGACATCTTCATCATTGTCTCTCAAGATACATACCCACCCGCATGTTCTCTGAGTATGACCTTCTAGGACTATTCTTATCTTGGGTTCCCAACCCTCAAAGAATATCGATCCTCTTGCCTACTCTTGTCTTGGATGCCCTACACATCCTCAAAGAGTATCAGATGCCAGATGATTACCTAATCCTCCATTCTTTCTTCTCAAGTAAAGACAAGAATGTTGTGTCTATCTTGTGTCTACATTTCCATTCATGGCCTTCATCTAGACTTACGACTGTTAGTCCTGGTTTGGTGCATGACCCATGAAATGGAAAACACAATTGTTACTCCTTTGTAATCAGGGGTGATCCAAAACTCCCTCTTGATCAAGGACTTGTTAGAGCTCCCTCTTAATTAGGGACTCTTTCATTCATCAACAACTTCTTCTTCGGGTGTCCTCTAGTTGCTTGATCTTCTTCCTTTCTTAATGTCATGAAGTCTTTGTGTAGACTTTTTTAAGGTAGGGCACCATCCATCGATCACTTTCCTTCCTGGTTTGTCATGTCATGCTTCCTTTGTGGAAAGTGGCTTTCTTGTCATTCATCAGGTTTTCTTGTCATCTTGGCCTAATCGTTTGTCATCTTGTCCATGCTTCAGAATATTTTTCTCATGGATGCTTCGTTGTACTTGCATGTTTACATGCTTTGACCTAGTAGCCCATCATGACTTCATCTTGATATTGCTTCAACATTGCTTTTTCTTTTGTTGGATGGCTTCTTCATCACGACATCTCTGTAGAGTAGAATCAATTATCTACACCTTTTATATCTCTAAGGCCTTCATATGTGTCAAGGGTCCTTTCTTCCTTTATCAGAGTTGTCCTGCCTTCTTTCGGGAGATATCTCCAAAGTATCTTGCCAGAGAGTGATTCTCAGTGATCATGGTGTTCTTCCACATGCCTGATCTCTTTCTTCATTTGCTTCTTATCAAGTAGATAAGTCAACCATCTAATGCTTCCTGTGAGAGCATTCCTTCATTGCTTGCTTCTTGGACCTGTCAATATTTCTTCTTGCTTCTCAGTTAGCAATCTTATGCTCTATATGTGAGCATATTCTTTTGTTGACTTTCATAGCATTGTAGTACATGCCTTCAAGCATGTCCTTGGTGAAAGAGATTCTTTCATACTTGATCATGTTATAGAACTATTCACATGACTCAATAAATACAAATGATAACATGACTAAAATTGTTATGTATACATACCTCACCTTGATTCTCCTTTGATCATCTTGGCTTCATTTGGTTGTCCTTGGTGTGGCCCTTCTTGCTTCATCTTAGCTTGCTTGCATATCATCCTTTTCTTGAATCCCATGAATGGGATTCCCGATGAGATATCTGCTTTGGTTCATGAACCTTCTTTTGAAGATTCCATTATAGGATCTTAGAGACCCTTGCCTTGCAAATGTTTCTTTTCTTTTGATGATGGAGGTCTTCTAAGATTCTTAATCCTGATCAATCTTCTATTATCATGGATGAGATCCTATACTAGGTATGCTTCTTCTACATGAATATCTTGAGCTACATCTGCCATGCTCCTATATATTAGAAGATATTTCTACTCATGCATTTTTGTTCTTATCATAAATGCTACATCTTCATGAGTATCTAGAACTCTATGTACATCATGCTTCTAGATTCTAGAGGATGTTTCTAGCCATGCAATTTATTCTAGTCCTACATGCTCCTATTCTACTCAAAACTTTGAAAGAAGTCTAGAAGTAAAGAGTTTGACCTAGTCATAGTAGAGATCCGGAGGATCTTCCTTCTTTTGCTTCTTTCCTTCTTTCACCTCTTAAGTTATGTGAGCTTCTTCCCTCTTTCTTTTGTTGTTGTTGTCCTTCTTAAGCTTAGGACAATTCCTTTTGTAGTGTCCATATTCTTGACATCCAAAACATTGGATTTTGGACATGTCTTTGTTGTTAGTTCTTCGTGGACCAAAGTTCAAACTTGCCAAATTTACCCTTTCTCTTGGCCATGGTAGCAAATGCTTGCTCCTTTGATCCCACATCTTCCTTTGCCTTGAGTCTGGTTTCCTCTGTCTTGCATAGAGACCACATTTCGTTGAGAGTGGTTGCTTCCTTCTTGGCATATATGCTTGATGTGAAGTTCCCCACTCCTCAGGTAGAGCATTGAGTACTACAATTGTCATCTCTCTGTCAAACATGACTTCCCCAAGCTCTTGAAGTTGATCTCTCATTTAAGAGATTTTCATGAAGTAGGGAGCTATTCCTTCTTTTGTTATCTTTATCTTGTATAATTCATTACTTAGAGATATCACTTCTCCAGTTGTGGATATCAAGAATAACTCTACTAGCTTATCATAATTTTCTTTTGATGTCTCAAACTTGGAGACATAGGGAATGAGAGAGTCTTTGATTGATTCTATCAGAATCCTTTGAGCTCTTGTGTCATCCTTATTGTACTTGGCTAAGGCTTGAGTTTGTTCCTTAGCAGGGATAGTAATATTCCCTTTGACATGTTCTAGGAGTTCATTCTCCTTGAGAAGTAGATCAATTCTCTTCTTCTATGCAAGAAGGTTATTGGTACCTACCAATTTATTGCTTTCCTTGCAAAAGACATTGATGTATATTCAGAAGGGGACACGTACTTGATAGATTTTGAGATTTAGTGGATTTGGTTCCTCCTTGAAGACATGATGGCTTTCCTTCCTTGGATTTTGATGTTTTTCAAGTTGCCTTCTCCAAGTGGACTTGCTAGATGATGAGATTTGCTTGATGACTTGTAGCTTGATGTAGGTCCGGCTTCAATCTGCTCTTCTTTGTAGGTGCCTTTATGTAAGGCTCTTCTTCTTGCTTTGTAGACCTCCTTGATGACCCTTCTTGTCCTTGAAGTGATTGAGACTTCTAGGTTTGATGCTTCAACCTTGTAGATGCTTCTCCTTGATGAGTGTTTTTGAGTTGCCCTTTCCTTGATGTGTCACCTTAGCTCCGATACCATGTTGAAGAATCTAGGGCAAAGTAGTGTAGTGTGATTCTTCATTACTTGATAGCAATTTGTGGAGTCTTTTTACTTTTCTAGTTAGCTTAATCTTCTTCTTCTTCTTATTAATGCATGTGTGTGTACTTCATCAAATTGCTACCAAAACATAAGAACAAGAACACAAAATGTTGGCTCTCTGCTAGGGCAAAAACCTCTCTTCTCTTGAGAGGAAAATCCTTTAGTAAGTTTCTCTTATTGAAGCTTCTTATTGATCAATGCCAAACACTAGACCCTTGACAAGAGTATCCTCCAAGCACAAGTCAATTCCTTCCTTCTTTATGCACCTTATTCCCTGGCACTTTTTCCGGCACTTCCTTTGGCACTTTGTTCTCTGGCACTTCATCCTCCTTCCATTACATCGTTTTCTTACTATAATTCTTGTCTCAAGATAGACCTTCCTTGAGTCTTCTAGATGAGGTGTTCCTCTTCTATCCCTTGCACAAGTAGACTTCAACTTTGACCAACTGAGATCCTTCTTGAGATATGGGAGTATGACTGTACTGCTGTTCTGCTGCCCTAGTTTCTCGCACGTGTGGGAGGATTACTATGTGTTATATGCCCTTCTCTCCTTTTCTTGAGTGTCTTTCTTCTTCGCTTGAGTATGAGGCCTTATAGGCCTAAGTTACTAGACCAAACAAGGAGGAATATATAACTGTGATCTTACTGCTGATATAGCTGCAAACTATCCTTCTTTTTCTCGCATGTGTGACTGTGTATACCCTAGAAAACAGTCCCTCAAACTTCGCTGTTCTTCCTCCTCAATTCACTGCCCTAGTAGACCTTTTATTTCTGCTTCCTTCGTTCTTCTTGTCCTCTTTCCTTTGCGGATTTCAGAGCTTGAGTAGTGCATTGTATTTGGAGTGGATAGCATCTATAAATAGAGGACTGTCCATCCATTCAGGCCGACTTGATTGACTGTTTGTAGGCTGACTTTGAGGGCTGTTTGGATGCTGATTTGTTGAGCAGACTTCAGATAGTTTTCATGGTGGTGTAGCATGCTTGAAGGAGCTTCTTGATGGTGCCATTGTATAGGAGTAGACTTGACTTTGCTTGGAGGTTTTCCCTTTGACTTTAATATATATGTATACATGGTGTAACATGCCCTTAAGGACTTCAACATTTTCTTTTGACTATTTGACTCACCTATAGCACTTTGACATGTGCTAGACCTATTTCAATGAGCAAGAAACTCATTGACATATATTATAAAAAATAGTATTTCTTTTTTTGAATAAGTACAAATATCAAAAGTACATTTATGAAGACCAAACCTAGTTACATTTCCTTCAACAGGTACTCCCAACACCACATCAGTAAGTGTATACTTACCTAATGTGATGCTCAAACATGGAACTACCTTTGTGCATGTCATATGATATCCATCAGCTGCCTTCACTTCGAAGCCCTCAAAGTCCTTTACAAGGACGCCTCTCCTTACCACCACGGCTGCATCAATAAATTTGTATGTTGCTCCACCATCTATCAATGCCATGATTTGTTGCCCTTGTATAGAACCCTTGACTTTGAATGTGTGATATTTAGGATCTCCTGAGAGTGGCGATAGTACCTCCTTCAATTCTTGGATGTGGCCTAGTAGCTGCTTTTAAGGGTTGTGCTTCTTTAGAAATGCTAAGCTCCTTGCTTGGTGGCTGTGTTGTCTCACCCTCATTGTCACTATCCGGCAATACTTCAATGTAGTGAATCTTTCCTTTTCCCAAACATCAGTTACCAAGTTGCCATGGCTCTTTGCAAGTGAAACAAAGGTTCTTTCTTCTAAGCTCATTTCGAGTTTCTTCATCCAATCAATCCTTGCTTAAATGGAGTGAGTAGGGAATAGGTGATGGTCCCTGCTCTGAGTGTTGCGCCTCTAAGATTACCCCTGGTGGGATTGGGATTTTTGCCCACATTGATGTGTACATTTTAGGTGACGACACATCACTTGGAGATACCATCTTGCCCTTATCTTTGGGAGTGACTTGTGGTATGGGTGGAATCTTCACCTTTGGTGCTGCACCACCCATATCTCTAGTCTTCTTGAAGGCGTCTTGTAGGGTTGTGGGATTAAACGCCTTAAGCCAACCTTGTATGGATTCATATAATCCCTCTGTGAAGAGCATGATTAGTCTTTCTTCAGATATGTCTGTCACCATGACCGTGGTTCGTTCGAACTCTGTGATATAGTCTTTGTGCGATCCTATTTGTTTGAGTTGTGCGAGCTCTCTGAAGTGTGTGTCTGGGTTCTTTCAATCAAGTTTTTCTATCAATCTCTGCATAAAGTGATGTTTGCATGCCCTAACATAACCAGTCCATGATGCCACCATTCATGTGCTTCCCCTTCTAGGTGTAGTGCGGCAAATTGGATAATGTCTGTTTCTAGCATGGGATTGAGCCGGAAATAGGTGTCCAATTTTTGCACCCAGGCCCTTGTTGAACATTTAGAGGATTTATCAAAAGACGAGAGAGATAGTTTACTTACCTTGTGCATTAGGTTAGAATTCTGTAGCCCTCTGGGTTTGTGCCGGTATTTGATGTTGCATAATTCTTGAAAAGTCGAGGCAGCTTGAGTATCATCCCTTAGAGTTGCATATTCTTGGAGATATTCAACAAAGTCTCTATTCTGCTCTGCTGCCCCTTGGTTTACCGTTGCTTGATTATTTATAATTGAGGAAGCAATGGTCTGTAACTCCTGCTGACTTTCCTGGTATTAGTGTGCATAGTGGGACTGGAGTTATGTTTATCGCTTCTTTCAGTGGTGGTTCTGTTGTTGCTAGCAACGTTTGGGTTTCCTACGAGCCATTACTTGTGCTAATTGTTGCTGTCCTTGAGCTAACACCCATTCTATTTCCTGTTGCCCTTAAATCAACTATTGTCCTTGCATTAATATGCCGGTCATTTGCTACTGTCCCTGGAGTATTGCATTTAGTAAGATACCAGGATCCTGTTCTCCTTGCCCTGTTCTATATCGCATGGCTGAATGATGGGTATTCATTTTTCTCCTTACTGTGATGTTGCTTGTATCTTCTGGAAGCATACAAGCCTCATGCACTCACAAGCCGGCCGGATGCTCAGCTCTGATACCACTGTGGTGGCCTATGGCAATTTTGCTTGCCTTAGAGTTTCTTAGAAACTAGGGTTTCATTAGAATTCTTTCCCTTGTTTAACAATGAAATAATCAATTCATTGAATAGTAACAGTACTAGTGCATGAATAACAATTATGGTCTTCATCCACAATGAATAAAATTGATCATTCATCAACAATAAGTACAATGTTCCACCAGTACTTTATTCAATCAACGACGATTTCTGACCAACAATTCCAGTTTACAAATGTAACTGAGTAGTATTTACCCTAGTCTTTACAACAATGACCTGAACTATCTGTACTGTTCCACATCTTAGAAGATAATTATGATAAACTTAGTTACTTTCCTGAAGATGGCCGCAACTAGAACTTGCTTCAGGATGCTCCGAAACACCTCAGAAGGAGGCCTCCGAATTCTGTCTCAGAACCAAAAAGTACCTCAGAAAATCCTACTGAGCTCTGCTCAGATGGGTCGAGTTGCCTCAGAAAGGGGCCGAGTTGGCTCAGCAGAGTCCGAACTGCTTGAGAGAAAGGCCTCAGAAGAATATGCAAACTCTGTTTCAGAGAATGGTTGGCCCTGCCACAGGAGGCTGAAATGCCTTAAGAATAATTCAGGTCTGTTACAGAAGAAATAACCCAGCTGCAGAGAAACAGACGTGCCTTAGGGAGGCCGAATTTCCTCAGAAGCTGCTCGCTGTAATAATCTTTCATTATTTTGCCTAAATGATCCGTCCAATAGAGGGTAGAGCACCAAAATTCGTCCTGAACAATCCAGCTATTTGAGCTCCAACACTTGATCTTTCCACCAAACTCTGATGCCTTTTAGGTAGTTAATTTCCCTGCTTTCCTAGAACAGACAGAACATAACAGAAGATAAAAATAAGATGAATAACTAGGGTGGAATCTTTTACCACCAAAATTAGTGTAGGAGAAAGGGCTCTTAAAACCCTTAGGGCCACAGCTCAAGAAAACAGATGAAATAGATCCAATTTGATGATGCTCATTTGACTCCAACTCTCTTTTATTGATAGATTACTCCATGGGCTCCCAAATGTGAGGGGTTGTGAGTGAAACCCCCAATTTTGGGTGTTTGCCATAGCCGACCCAACTTTTGCATGATGTTGCCCCAACATTGTAAAAATTCGGTTTTACCCTTTTATCAAGACTATAGTCTATGGGGTCAGATAGGCTAATTTGTCCTTCTGTAGGCAATCAATTCATAGGGAACATTACAACTCCTTTCATAGTTGTCATAGGTGATTGGGATCTCAATAAAAAGGAAGATAAGCTGCACATGTGCTTTGATACCGTGTCTGAAAAACAAGTATATCACATGAATTGAACACCTTAAAGACATTCACTGACACATAGATCAAAGATAGTGACACATGCTTCTATGTGGTTAAAAACCTTCAAAGAGGGGAAACAATCCACAATACTTAAGGCGATCTTTAATTTGAAAAATAATTTACAAGAATATCTCTTACATTGATTATCAGCAATTGATTGTATTCACTGAAAAAGCTTCTCCTCTGAAAGTGATGGGACAAAATGACGTTTTATTGCTTATTTGTGTAGTATCTTTATAGATAAAGAAATGATATTAAATGATCTTCATTGGGAATAAATCCCTTGTGGTGTTGTTGCCAGCAAATTTGAGTATATTATTTACAGCTCTTATCCTCTTTTTTTAATTTAATTATTTCTTGTTTGGGTTAATTTAGAATCTTACTGTTATATGTGTCTTCTAATTGCAAATGGTGTTGCATTGTAATCAAAGACATAAATTTTCCATTCTTATCTGGTTGATGGACATGTTTCCATCTCCAGCGTCATATTTTCTTTACGGATGTTCATATGATACCATAATAAACTTCTTATTATTGTTTTTACAATGCATTGTGCAGGTAGTTCGAGATCCAAGATTCGAGTCTTTATGTGGCAATTTTGAAGAAGGCAGGTAAAGTGTGTTTGCCTCAATTGTAAGCTTGAGAAAGTGTTGATATATATGCCAGTAAGAATAAAAAATGTAGAAGCTTGCTTTCAAACATGGCTATCTTGGGCTAGTAAAGAGCAACGGGGTGAAAAAGGCTATCTGCATCACCATTCTAAAAGTTTGACACTCAAGTAAATAATACAAATGGTTTTAAGAGAAAATTTGTGCATGCTTCTAAAGAGATGGATGATGACAAAATTTGTTTCAACTCGTCATATGAATTCTTCTGTTTTTTTTGCATTTGAGGAATTTATGATAGAGGCGTCATACTTTTTGGTAGTCAGTGCAGAAGAAAGTTAAAAAGTATGATATCTTGTAGTATATTCTCATTTCAGCAGCTGTCCTTTATTGAATTGTGTTGACTTGCTTGAAATGTTGTAGAAAACATGGTGTGCTTCAATGTCGGCTTCACACTTGATTGCTACAGTTCAGAGTAAACCAAAGATCAGGGCAACCAAAACTGTGATATAGAATGTAGGATCAAAAATTTAATCTGTAATAATGATTCTGATGTACTCACACACTATGTTCCTTGGATCATGACCTTAATGCAAAGGATTATAAGAGCTCTGTATGACTGTTCT
The DNA here is from genome assembly GCA_000404065.3 of Pinus taeda. NCBI lineage: Eukaryota > Viridiplantae > Streptophyta > Pinopsida > Pinales > Pinaceae > Pinus > Pinus taeda. Next base: position 63,051 of record APFE030933694.1, read on the forward strand.
GGCCAACAGAACTGATATGTCTATGCTTTTAATCTTCAAGACTGAATCACCAAGGTAGCATATCTCTGTTAAACTGTAGCTTGATCTTGGAGAGATAAAAAACTGTAGCTTGATCTTGGAGAGATAAAAAACTGTAGCCATCTTGGATTGAGATCATAAACTTTAGATTTGGGCTTTAGGTTGTCCAAGATATAAATTACAGAGCTGTATCTATGGTTCCAGCTCCAGCTCTTGTCAAAATATCAAGTCACACTTTTGTTGCAAGTCTGTCCAGTCATGATAGCATCATGTGATAAACAGTCAACCCCTTAGTTACTGATGCAATACTCTGGTCACTGTAGCACTCAGGAATTGACCCTAGATCTAATCTTCAGTGATCACTCCAGGTCTGCCTTTAATGGGCTGAGGAATGACTCTGTCACAAGGCCGTGCTCGAGAAGTAGATATCAGTGATGTTTACAGACCTTGATCATCTTGGACTTTGCTTCAGAAGATGTTAATAGAAGGTCTTGGATCTGACTCAAACACAAGCCCTAGATCAGATCAGAAGTTCAGATCAGAAAAATGCATATGCCACCAGAACCTTGCTTGATCAAGCTTTTGGCATAGATTTGTCCTATTGCAGTAGGCAGAATTGTCACAGCAGACAAGTCCCAGAGGTGTTTGTCCTATTGCAGTAGGCAGAATTGTCACAGCAGACAAGTCCCAAAGGTGTCTGTGGTAGAGGGTTTGATTGAGCCCTAATAGGGCTGTAACAATCTTGCATGGACCTCCAATGAATGCCAAATCAAATCAATTTAATTCGCATCCCAGAAAGCAAGACTTAATAGTTTCAGCTCTGCTCCAGGAGTATATTCACAAAGATTTCGGATCTGTCTCATAGACCATAAAGCTTCACGAAAAACCTTAAAGTCGAATAACAATCTCAAAAGAAATGACCTTATCAAATGCTTCAACCAGGCTTCAATTGATTTGCAATGGGTGCAAATAGTCAGTGCCATAGAAGGCCGAAGGCATACCGGACATCTACAACAGTGCAGACTGAAAGGATGATCTCTAGTTCAGATTCAATAAGTGCTGAGGGTTTTGAAGCAGTGATCTGATTCAATAGGAACGGAAGCCAAAAAAGGAGTAGATCAAATAATGTTATTCCCTAATTCTTTTGACTGAAATAGGCCACAGACACGACCAGAAGTTGTCAATGGACAAGACCAGCGAGGACCTCAGGACAAGCCCTTATTGCAGGGCCGAAAAGCCAACCATTTCAGCGAAGAGAGAACAGAGAAATATTCCAATTATTATTGCCTGCAATTCGGATCACAGAGTTGATGTATCTTGTGCCACAGTACAAATTCTATCTCAGATGATACAACAAATTCAAGTTCGAATGTCAGCAGTGGAAGTTCCAGGTCTGCAAGGAAGATCAAGCCATAAACCCTCAAGATGAACCCCAAACGAGACCCTTAACCATAGAACAAGAAAAAAATCTGTCTAGCTCCTTCTGCAAGGTTAGATCAGATGCCAAATAATTTTTCAGAACTTTGTACCACCTTCAGATTCAGCTTTTCTCCACAGGGCCAAGAATTTCAGAGATCACTTGCTTTTGAAGTGCATTAGATTCATATCATCGAATGGAAACAAGGTGCCATTATATAGATTTTGGAGGAACAATCGTTTGAGTGAGCCGACTAGCACTTTGGAGGGAACATAAATGAATTTCAAAAATCAAACCTTTTTTTGGAGCCAAAAACATGATTCCGACTTTATTGAAGGAGCTATATTGAATTTTAAAATTCAAATTCTTTTGGAGCCAAATATTTGGTCCAAAAACTATTTATTTTTAATAGTAATTTATGTAATTACTTCAATATTTTTTTTTTTAGTAATTAGTCCTCCAACCATGAAGAATTTCTTCAAAGCCCCTTGCCCAATGATAAGTTGCCATTTCACCATATTTTGTGGTTTTGACCATCAATATGGGTGCTTCATCTTTGAGCCTGCATGTCTCTCAAACGGTGATAGCTATCGTGACATGCCACATACCGTCAGAATCAGCAACATGAGGAGAATCCTATGATGATGGTTTCCAAGGCAAATTCATTGATCTGCGTCTTCAAAATCTTCAACAAGCGTGGGGCTTCTAGGGCTTTCAAGGGCTTCTTGACCATTGGAGCTCCCGTTGAAATATGTAACTAGGTTCCCTCTTCATATGTACTCTTGATTTTTGTATATTGTAAAATGAAAAGAAAATTGTTATTATTATTTTTATAGCATGGGTTTCATGATCAAGGTCAAACTATTTTAGGTCAAAGCACCCATTGAGTGCTTCTAGGTTTTGTCATAAACTCAAGAAGTCAAAGAGTCATTGTAATATGTGAAAGACCCCATTGGGCATCTTGTAACATGTTAAAAGAATTATTTTTGAGTCAAAAGTGTCAAATAACCTCTCCAAGACCAAGACGGCTAGGCAGTGGAGAAGTCGACGTAATTAGGGTAGTTTGTTCTCTTGGAAGCGCTGTAAATAAGAGACCATTCAACCCCATTTGCTCACTCACTCATCCACTCATCAATCAAGCGAAGGACAAGAAGAAGGCAAGCAAAGGACTAGAAGGAAGATGAATTTTTGGGTTTCTACATACTCTCTCTCTCTCTCTCACGTGTGAAAGGAAGGTTAGGGTTTTTGCAACATCAAGGCCGAAGTTTTCAAGTTGCAAAGGAAGGGTCGAAATTGGTAAAAGAGAAGTCAATTTGGTCTCCCACCAGTCTTAGAAGAGGAAGCAACCCAAACGATGGAAGGAGGAAGCCTTAGAAGCCCTAAATTATCCCATATGTACAAAAATTGTAGTTGTTGTAGGGGCCGAAAATTTCAGACTTGTAGTGAGGGCTGAAAATTTGAAGCTGGGGGTCGAAGTTTTGTAATTGGAAGAGATTTGACTTGGTAAGAAACAATACATCCTCCAGAAGGTTTGACTTGGTCTTGGAAGCGTCTTGGGCTAGAGGTCTTGGAATTTTTCATTTGAGGAATCTATACGAAGAGAATAAATTTTTGTGGGTTTTCCTCTCTAGGAGAGTTTTTGGCCCTGACTAGCAGCCTACATCTTGTGTCCTTGTGTACTATTGATCTTCATGTTTTGGTAACTGTTTGATGATAAGAACAACATAATAATAAGAGAAGAAGAAGTTAATAATCAAGAAAAGTAAAAGAACATCACAAGCAATTATCATGCCTAAGAGAAATCACTTCTATTGTTGCCCTATTGATTTCTCAACATGGTATCAGAGCTAAGGTTGACAAAGGGCATGATGAAGGTCACTACATCCTTGAAGAAGCAGTTCTCCATGATGACATCCTATCTCAAGCAATGCATCAAAGCGTTTCGGGATCTCTTATTATCTATCAAGAATTACATGACCAAGACATCCACTACAAAGAAACTAAGGATTATTCTCAGCACTTATAGGTACTTTGAAGATGACAACATATGGGTAATTGACAGTGGAGCTTCTAGATAATGATAGGGGAACATGGACAACTCAAGACTCTATCAAAAGGAATATCTTCTCATTCAGTCGAGCTTGGAGACAGGAAGAACTATGCAGTCAAAGGAATTGGATCAACCACGTTGCAGCTAGAAGATGGAGGAATCATACATCTAAACAACATACTATATGTCCCAAGTTTGAAGAAAAATTTACTTTCTATTTCTTGTTTAGAAGATAAATGGGATAGAATTGCTTTTGTAGATGGAAAGGTTATGGTATGGAGTAAGGGTTCTAGCATTAATATTGCAAAAATCATTGGGATTCATGAGGGAAGGCTCTACAAATTACTTACACCTCTCTCTCAAGCCCTAGTTCACCTTGAAATCAATCCATGTGAACTTTGGCATAGAAGGTTTGGACATCTCAATAAAAATCTTACCATCCTTAAACACTATGGTAAATAGCATCCCTGAACTAAAGGAAGAGCATGAAGGAATTTGCAAGGGATGTGCACTAGATAAGAATGTAAAGAAACCATTTGGAAGCAGTGTTTCAAGATCTAAGGAAATCTTGGATCTCATTTACTCCGATGTTTGTGGTTCTATGGCTACAAAATCTCTTGGAGGTCATCTGTAGTATATACTACGTGACTTTCATTGGTGACAATTCAAGGAAGACTTGGATTTATTTACTTAAGTCCAAAGATGAAGTATTTGATAAATTTTAGGAATTCAAAGCTGAAGTGGACAACCTTACAGAAAGGAAGATAAAAGTACTAAGATCTAACAATTGAGGGGAATACACATCAAATGAACTCATAGCTTTCTGTAAGGAGGCTGGAATTAAGAGGGAGCTGATAGTCGCATATAATCCATAACAAAATGGAGTAGTAGAAAGGAACAATGGCAATGCTACATGATCAAGACTTACCTCAATTCTTGTTGGGTGAAGCATCCAAAACAACAGTCTATATTCAAAATCAAAGTCCTCATAAGATACTTTGCAATATGACTTCTGGAGAAGCATTTACCAAAAGAAAACTGATGTAGATCATCTCCGAATATTTCGTTGCCCTGTCTACATTCACATTCCAAAAGATAAAAGAAAGAATTTGGATCCTACAAGCATGAAGGGCATATTTGTTAGCTATAGTACCTTGTCAAGGGCATATAGGATCTACATCAAGAAAGGTTACGGAATTGAAGTAAGTAGAGAAGTGATTTTTGATGAAAACATTCCCTACAAGAAGTCTAAAGATCTCTCGATTGATTTTGATGATGAAGAACTACCTATATTTGAAGAATGCGCAAGGGAAGAAGAAGATACTATATCTAATCATGAAGAAGAAGGTCTCAGTGAACCTGTCCAACAAGTCATAATTCCTAAAACTTGTAAGAGACCCGCTTGGTTAACATCAACTCTTCAAGAAACAGAAGGACATGCTACAACTAAAGGAACATTAAGGGAAGCAAAAAACCTAAAAGATATTCAGGGTATGCAGACTTTATAACAAAATTGATTGAAGCAAAACCATCCTCGTTTGAAGACGCTGTCAAACATCAAGAATGGAAAGATGCCATTAAAGAAGAATATCAACCTATAATGAAAAATGGAGATTGGGAAATCGTTCCTAGGCTGAATGACAAATTTGTTGTAACTTCTAAATGGGTCTACGAGTTTAAGTATGCAGCAGATGGAAGCATTGACAAGTACAAACAAGGTTTGTGGCTAGGGGTTTCTCTCAACAAGAAGGCATCGATTATGAAGATGCATTTTGCACCTACAACAAGATACACAACTATAAGATCGTTGGTCTTTTTGGCAACAACTACGGGATGGAACATCCATCAAATGGATGTGAAGACAACGTTCTTGAATGGCACCATTGATGAAATATATATAGAACAACCCTTGGGATTTGAAGTATGTAATAGAGAAACTCTTGTTTGCAGGTTAAAGAAGGTACTTGATGGCCTCAAGCAAGCCCCAAGGGCTTGGTATGCTAGGATGGATACATATCTACAAAGAATGGGTTTTTCAAAGAGTTCCGCGGATCCAAATCTTTATATCAAAGTAGTGAAGGGTGAACCAGTGATCATTCTTCTATATGTAGATGACCTTCTCATAAGAGGTGTGGAAAGTCTTACACAAAAATGCAAGAAACAATTGGCTCACACATCTCATTTAGAGTTTTTGTGAGTTTGATTGGGAGCTTGGAGAGTGTTGAGTTTTTGTTGGAGTAGTGGAACAATAGAGAGTTTGAGCTAAGTAATAGTCATCATGCCTCCAAAGGCCAAGGATATTGCATGGGCTCATTGTAATATGATTGATGGCAAAATGTTGTGCAAATATTGCCAAAAATCTATTGAGGGAGGGGGTATTAACAGGTTCAAGCAACACTTGGCTGGGATAGGAGGCCATGTAAACCCATGTGGAGCACCAAATGAAATAATAGGGCAAAATACCTTCAAAAGTTTGAGACTCAAGTCACTGAACCAATAGATAAGTTTGCGACTCAAGTAGTTGCAAAGTTTGGGAGTTGAGACTCAACCAACTAAGTTTGATCATGATGGTTCATGAGAAGTTTCAAGTGATAATGCTGGGCACTATTACCATATATGTAGACTTGTAGTAGGCCAATGGCCTCATAACTTGTTGTTTTTGGACTTTATAGGCCATTTAGAGCCTCATTGCTTATGTATTTTGTCGATGATATGTATTGTACTCGGTGCCATTTTGATATATTCACCTTTACATGGTATATAAATGAGTAAACTTTGCATATTTTGTCTCTATTGGCTTGGAATCATGGTTTTAAATCTTAAAAATAGTTTTTTTCATTCAAAATTAATTATTTAATGTATTCTTTTTAAAAATTGTTCATTTAGATCTGATCAGTCCCAGTTTGACCGGTTCCAGTTTGAAACCTAGTTTATTAGGTGGACCGGTCTGGTCACCAGTTCTAGTTTTAAAACTATGCTCCAAACCCTGCGACAACACAAGCTGTGTGCCAATTTGGAGAAATGCACTTTTGGCATGACCCATGTTCAATATCTAGGGTACGTCATTGATGAGTAGTAGGGTGTGCATGTGGACCCAACCAAGATACAAGTCATTCGGGATTGGCCAACCCCAACCACTCTAATAGAGCTCCACAACGTTTTGGGTCTTGCCAATTTCGACCACAGGTTCGTGTTGGGGTTCTCTCATATCACTTGGCTTTTAAGTCAAGTCACCAAGGGCAAGGTGAAAGTAAAGTTCTTTTTGGTCCAAAACCCGATAGAAGGCGTTTGCCGAGTTGAAGCATCGCCTCTACTCGGCACCAGTGCTCACATTACTAGACCTGCAACAACCATTTGAGATTGAGATAGATACCTTCGACTATGCTATTGGTGCAATTCTTACTCAGCAAGGGCATCCAATGGCTTACCACAGTGAGACACTTTCAGACACAGTGCGAAAGTATCCCACCTATGATAAAGAAATGTATTCCATTATGCAGGCCTGCCGTCAATGGAAGCATTACATTATGGGGAAGGAATCTGTCATCCACATAGACCACCAACTACTGCAGTTCATACTGACACAAGGGAAGTTGCAGAATGATCGCCATCAGAAATGGTCCACATACTTGCAACAGTTCCATTTGAACATTAAGTACAAAAAAGACAACACCAATAATGTTGCAGACTGCCTCAGCTGAGCACCAATCATGGCGTTGATCACTGTGCTCGACTCATGTGGGCACGAGACTTTGGGGTGGTCGCATCTTTACAAGAGCAATCTAGAGTTCGACAACACATACTAGACACTCTTGGGAGGTAAGCAAGTTCCAAATTTTTACCTCCAGGATGCACTGTTATGCCACCTGGTCCATATATGTGTTCCTTCAAACGAGCTTGCCAAGATGATTTGGGAGGCGCACTACAGTCGAGTTGCTAGACATTTCGGAGTAGAGAAAACACTGGTAGTACTGCAGAAGTATTTTTATTGGCCAAACCTTCATCATGATGTTGGGAAGTACATTCGATCCTGCATTGCCTGCGCCATTAACCAACCATCAAGAAGCAAGGCCTATATACTCCTCTGCCTACTCCTAGTCGACCTTGGGAATCCATCTCCATGGATTACATGTCAGGTCTTCCTTCTACTAAGCATGGCAATGACTGTGTTTTCGTGGTGGCGTGTAAGAAGAGTATCATAGCAGAGGCCATTGCTAAGCTCTTCTTTGAGCGAGTGTGGGTGCACTTTGGGATCCCACAGTCCATTGTGTTAGACCGGGACAACAAATTCCTAAGTGCATTTTGGTCAAGTCTCTGGTTGATGCTGGATACCAAACTTACTAAGTCCATGACTTTCCACCCCCAAACTGATGGCCAAACAGAGGTCATCAATAAAATGATCGTGCACATTCTTTGTATGTACAACTCGAAGCATCCATGCACTTGGGATGAAAGCCTCCCCTATGTCCAACACAGCTAGAACAGAGCTCTCCATAGCTCAACAGGCCACAACCCCTTTCAAGTAGGGCTGGGTTTTCAAGCATTATGTCCCATTGATGTGGCCATACCATTTGCTGCCACTAAGGCAGATTCGACTCACGTCTAGTTTGAAGCTGATAGGGCTAAGAGCTTCATTGAGCGCATTCAACACATCCGGTAGCAGGTCCATGATATATTGAACAGAGCCAATGCTAAGTATAAGCAGTGCCATGATTAGCATCAGGTGCGGCAAAAGTTCTAGGTGGGCGACAAAGTTTGGCTACATTTGCAAAAGGAGCACCTCGCTGGACCCCACCGCAAGCTTCACTTATTCTGATATGGGCCATACACCATCACCAAGGCTATAGGGGACAATGCCTTCGAGCTCAACATTCCACCTTTCAATGTAGACCACCTTCGACCATATTTTTCACCATTGCTGGACACATCCGACATTGTAGAACAACTCACACCAACAGAGTTAAACCTAGACTACATGGAACATGCCACAACTATTAGATCATGGACACACAGGTCAAAAACACTCGCCAACAGAGGATCCAACTATATCAAGTTGTCAAAGCAGGCCAACTCTTTCATCAGGGCAAGTGGTTCACCAGGGACCAAGTGCAACATAAATTTCCTCACCTCATGGAGGCTCTGCATGCAATGGGGACCATTGCTTCCTAAGGAGGGAGGAATGATCCAGGTGGATATTGGTGGCCACTCGCCTATTCCACCTAGACCTCCTGTTGGTTTCATTTGTTTTCTTGTTTATTGCAGCATTTACTATTTTTAGTATTTTTTTGGGTCCTAAACTTTTGGAGTAGTTTTGACCCCCTAAACGATGTTTTTTTGAGGTCCGCAACAGGTCCGTAGTTGTAGGTAAGGGCCTGTTGCAAATCCTGTAGTACTCGGAGAAATCTTTCCAACAAGGTATTGTACGTGCTAAACGGAGATAATATGACCAAGTTATGACCCCGAGAAGTTGGCTGCCCAACTAACCTCAATGAGGCCCACAAACTCTTGGCGTTCCATCTCCTGGGGTTAGGGTTTGGTTGTTTAGGGTTTTCCCTTGTCGTTCAATAATAAATAGGCCCTTGAGCCTCATTGTAACACAGTCCAGATGCATGTAGCCGCCACATCTCTTCTCAGAGATAAGCTACCATTGCCCGAGCTAGTCTTATTTCCATTCTGTTTGTGAGCATATTTCAGTATTTGATATTAATGAAATGAAGTGTTATTTCTGCTGCATATTTGTATTTTGTTGCTTTCATCTTTAAGTTCGGATCATTGGAGCTCCAACTAATGCAATCCAGAGAAATATTAAGAGTGTTCAAAGTACCAATGTTGTCATCAATGACAACACCATTCAACAACTTTCACTGAGGTTGACCGCAGGTCAAATCTGATATTTTCTCTCTCCTTTGACCGAGAATTTTACTGCTGTTTTGACTGAGTTTGACTGAGGAAAGTAGGCTGAATTTATTGCTGGGTTGACTGAACTTTTCTGGGCAGGTTGACCATTGACTTTGACTGGTTAGGGCAGTCTGTTGACTGTTCCTCCACAGGCCAAAATATTGCAGACCGGCATCTTTGGCCAGATTTGACTTTCTCTCTCATTGTTGACTTATTTTGGATTGGTTGATTTGGGAAGTCAAAGCATTGACTTTGATTGGTTGTTGGATGTACTATTTGGATTATGTATCTCATGCTGAACATTGATTGACTAATAGAAGAAGAATAATTGATTAAGGGATTTCCTCTTTGTGGGCTTTTTCCCTGGTCTTTGAGCAAATCTCTGTGTCTCATTGTGCTTGGCTATCTTCTATTGTGCATTTACCGTTTACTGTTCTATCTATAATTGCTTATCTGTTATGGGGGTGATTGAAATTGGAAGAAATTGTTTAAAGTGATTATACCAACATAGAACACTAGAAAATTAACATTGGAAACATCAGATCGCAACTAGAGATATTTCTTCTACTTTCTATGCATTGTTTTGTTCTGCTCATACTAACCACCTTCAAAGAAAAGTTCTTATGAATATGTGACTCATTTTTTGTGTTTCTAATAAGCTTTCTTTTTATAGCTTTTGGTTGTGAAGCTGAATTTTTAACACAGTAGGTAGAGACTTGAAAAGTTGTATGAAACATTGACTAGTCCTGGTCAATGTATTATTGAGTTTGAGTAGAACAATTTATAATCTTTGGGACAGCCTTGGTATTGCTGCTGACATAGCATAAATGGCTGATTTGGAACGCAAATTTGTCCTTTGTTCTGTACATTTGCTGTTTCAGAATTGCATGTCTTCTTAAGAAATATGGAGAGGGTCATGGTAATTTTGTTCATGTCAGCTCTTTCTGTCATTGCACTAGAGCATTCAAATTTGGAAAGCCTTGCCTACCCTGTGTTTTGTTCTTGTGATATTTTTGTATAGTGTCGAGTATCAAACTAGGATATTAATCTGAGATGTTTCTGTACTGCCTAACAACATATATCATTTTTCTTCCAAGTTTTAAAATTCAGCTTATGAAATTTGAAGAAGGAATTTATATGTGTGAGCACATATTGTGTCAAAATGTTAATAATGACTCACATCTGAATATCTTGTGAATGCAGGTTCAGAAAAAAATATAGTTTTATCTTTGAGGAAGAGCTTCCTAAAGAGCGAGAGGTGGGAAAATTTCCCCATTTACAGCCTTTCCAAGGACATGGAAGTGGATTGTATATAATTAGTTTTGTATTTGATATATGCCAAGAACATGAAAAGAAACACAAGTGTTTTTTAATAATATTAAATTCTCTTTCTTTATTTGCAGAAGCTTCAGAAGATGTTAAAATCATCAAAGGACCCTAAGGCTGTTGGAGAAATAGAAAAACACTTGTCTTGGATTGTAAGTTTCATGGTTCAAATTCCTTTTCCATGTACAGAAATCCAGGACCATATTTACCATTGAATTGTTGTTGTTTTGCTTAGCCTTGTATCTGGTGCTTATATTTACAATTTCAAATCTGCCTTTACAACTGATAAACAGTACTAAGAACACAATTTTGTTCTTAGCTCATGGATTCTGTTTTCTCGTCCTTTGTTTTCTTTAGCTTAGCAATTTTACAGGCATCATCAATGTCGGTGATTTTCTTCATATATCTGATGCCAATTTGTTAAAATTGGCAACTAGGGCCAAACTCCATGTGGGTCACCTTATTTATGGCAGCTGACATTTTTCTTGGATTCCTCTCATCGAGAGGTAGGATTGATCTAATGATCATTCGATTCCGACATGTATTCACGGAGATATGAATATATTTGTATTCTTGACAATTTGTCAAGGTCGGCCAGCAAGCAAACAGTGTTTTACACCCCCAGCTTATCCTCAACATGGCATATAAGGAGGAGACCTTGCGGCATAAACACACTCATCTCATCATCTCATTCTTCTCTCTCCTAGCTTGATTGGGTATGCATACGAGGAGCTGATCTCTCACACGTTTGGCTGGAAAGAAGGAGGACACAGATCTGGTTAGTCACAATATAAGTAGCAGTAAAGGCAGACTTAGAACAACAATGTTGAAGGGACAACAGTGCTACTAAATGGGACGACAACAGTGCTACTAAATGGGACATCTAGGCAATGGAGCTTGGTGGAGCCATGATACATGGGTCAACAAGGTGACTAGTGCAGCAAGATACATGGGACAACTGGGCTACATAGTGCTGCAAAGATACATGGGACAGCAAGGTGATTAGTGCAACAAGATACATGGGAACTCTGGGCTACATAGTGCTGCAAAGATACATGGGACAACTGGGCTACATAGTGTTGCAAAGATGCATGAGACAACAAGGTGACATGGTGAATAATATTGATGAAGCATTATGGTTGGCTACTGCAGTTGATGCAACATGTTAGTATAGTGCTGCATAATGATCGAGTGCAGCCTGGTGATGGTAGCATGTCATGAAGAGCAGCGTAACGACAGTGGTACAGTGTGACGATACTTTGCAGTATACATTGAGTTCAGTGATGGGTATAGCCATGACTAGTGAAGCATGATGAGATGCAACATAGTGATGATGGGTGCAGCATGGTGCAACACAGCGAGGTGCAGCATGATGATGAGGAGCAACACAATGACAGGTGCAACAAGGCGATGGAGAATCAGTTGGAGCAGGATGTCTTCAACTGAGTTCAACTACCTCATGTATCATCTTCTTAGAGATGATCTATGCTCTTATTTAGATAAGTCAAAGTGTTGACTTCTGTTGTAAATGTACTATCTCTCTCTCTCTCTCTCTCTCTCTCTCTCTCTTAAACTATTGAAGAACATATAAGAAGAATTGATCAAGGGTTTCCCCACATTGGGGTTTGTCTTTGGCTAGCGCCACATCTTGTGTCCTTGGCTTGTCTTCTGTGATCTATGTTTATGTTCTATCTGCAATTTACTTTAATGCTGATGTGATTGCTAATCTGGAAAAGATATTGAGCTAATTGTAAAATTGAAATAAATTGCTCTAAGCATAGAACATACCTAAAATTAACATGGTTGCTCTCTAAAGCACTACAAGTGAGCGACTGTGGTCAGATCTACCCATATCTGTTTCTGATCTTCGGTTGCATCCTTCAAGATGTTATGTGAGTGACTTAGCTTCCTTGTGGCACTCTGAAGCATTGTGAGCGAGCAACTATAACTTCCTGGTCGCTCTCTTAAGAATGGTCTGCGAGCAACTGGGGTCTGCAACCATAAATCTGAAACCCTAATTCCTAGTTGCATGGATGGAGAGTTGTCTGTGCGACTGCAAGGCTCTAGTCGCACGAATGAGGTTCTCTGTGAGTGACTACGGTTAGATCCATCCTGTGCTGTGCCCGCGATTGTGGCCGAAAACCCTAGATATGAAATGTGAGCTTCAGTCCTTACAATTTCACCTCAGAGCGAACCCATTCTTCCGCAGACGAGCCTTATGTTAGAAAATCAGAAAGGTAGAAAGATTTTCTTATACTTGATAATTACTTGTGATATTCTTGATTTCTTATTAGGTTCCTTTATATCTTCTTTCTTTTAGTTCATTAAACAATTAACAAAGCAATAACACAAGAATCAATGGACACTAGATATAGGCTCATAGCCAGGTCAAAACCCCTCTCTAGTGGAAAACCTAGTCAATAATTCTTCCTTCAATAGTTTTCCTGAGATATTCCAAGACTCTAGACCTTGACACAATCTTTCCTCCACATCGAGTCAAGCTTCTTCCTTTGCAAATGATCCTTCTAGACCTGACAGCAACAGGAGCAGTGGCAACACTTTCTTCGACCCAACAACTTCGACCTTGCATTAGAGACTTAGATCTTCATTGGAAAACTTCGATCCTCACTTAGAAACTTCGATCTTGCCCCAATACAACTTCCTGAGGTAGCAACACCCAACACCAGTAACTTCGACCTATGGCAGCGGTAGCATGCAGCAATTGGCTACGACATCAACTAGAGAACTTCGATCTTCCAAACCAGGTTCGAGAAAGAGAGATGGATGGATCAAAACTTTGATTTTCCTTCTTTCCTTCACCTAAACCAAACTCACATCACTTTTGCCTTCCTTCCTCTATTTCATACTTTTTCCTAGCTTCAAGAGATACCAAACTTGTTTGTTGAGTGTGTGCGTCAAATGGAATACGAACTGCTTCATTTATAGTCCTTTGGTGAGGTCGAATAGCCCTCTTTGAGGTCGACTTGGTGTGGAGGCAACATAATTCATATTTGACTCAATACGTAAACTTTTTACATGATTCAAAAGCCCAAGAAGGGTCTCTTTAAAAGTACAATGGCTCTGTTAACTCATAATAAATCCTAGAAGTCCTTAATGGGGAATTTGACCTAAAACAAGATGACTCAAGCATGAAACCCATGCTTTAACAAGTCATAATAATAATAATAATAATAATAATTCTTTTCTTTATTCTTTTGACAAGTACATTACATGATGACTCAAATACATTAGATGAAGACCGAACCTAGTTACATTTTCCAATGCTCCTTCTTGACTCGGGAGGTGTTCGCTATATACAAGTACAAGGAAGATCTCAACTATATGAACCATGAAGAACTTTAGGCACCGCATTGCCATGGACTAGATTTTTGACCGGGGAAATCTATCCATTGGTCTTTTAACAATTTAGGCATCGCAATGCCATGGACTAGATTCTTGACCAGGGCAATCTATCCAAGTGGGACTAAGATAGGCTCAAGCTTTCAACCTCTCTAGGTACCATCAGGGTTACTTGCTAACCATTAACCCAGGGACCTAGGTGCATATCCACGATTAGAGCTCTACGACCCATGCCACCCTCCCTACTTTGGGACCTGGACATCATCACAAAGTGTTGGCCAGATGTCGTCCCAAGCAATGCTTCACTCACAAAGCCTCTCCTTGATCCAACAGATCAAGGATAAATCTCTCCTGATCAAATTGATATGTAACCAACATGCTATCAAAACCTTCGAGAGATTTAAACACAACCCGAATTAATAAGATATCTTCACATATTCATAAATAAACACAAACCGTCGGGGTTTTCCTGATGTTGCTTCTCAACAAGGTAAGCTTTGTTGACATAGATTGTCATTTATGTCAATATGGCAATATTCGTGGTGTAAGAGGAGCAAACAGAGCAAACAGAGGAGCAAACGAAGCAAACAGAGCTATCGGAGGAAGCAGAGAGCAAACAGAGCTATCGAAGGAGTAAACAGAGTCATCGGAGGAACAAATAGAGCCATCGAAGCAATGGATGCCATAGAATACACTATCGGGAGATATCGGGAGCAATATGCCACAAAATACACTATCGGGAGCATATAACATATATGTATGCAAATATACTATCGGAAGTAGAAAACTCATAGTGTATGCAAATACACTATTGGAGGCAGAAGACTTAGTTATAGTGGAATACACTATCAGAGCAGAGAAGTATATATATATATATATATATATATATATATATAATATATATCGGCGATATGATAATCGGTGGTTCGGTTATGTGCCATCATCCCAAACCCCCGACAACGATATATATGTGCGGACCCGACGGAACATATAAGTTCAAGTGCATAAACAGTGAAGTCTGCCAAAAGTGTTCCGAAGCATGTTCTCTGCGTATTTCAGATTTGTGGGCTCTAAGCCCGGGCGCATTAAAACTTGCGATATACATATATAATATAATATATACATACTTATTATATAAGTGCGATACATGTGGATCCGTCGAAACATTGCAAGATGATTTAATATCATATTGCATCCGCCCTATCGGAAATCGCATGTCGCAATATACAAAGGGCTGCCACCCCCCCAAGCGTCGATTGCAATGAATGTTGCGTTGATTGCGATGACATATCGCATCCGCAGGTGAATCTGCCATCAACTATTGGGAAGTTGTGATTGCCGATTTCGATATATGTAGCGGACTTGATACAGGAATAGATGCGGGTGTAATGTTTTATGAAGTTCACCCTTTAGTGTTTCGGCTGATTTTTCATATATTTCCTGTGTAATTCAAATAACTGTATTGCGCAGTGTTTTTAGGCCAAAAGGCTTATGATAACGGTTTTGATAGTTTAATAGGCCTGAACAAAAGCCGATTGCGATTGCGATTGGGACGTGGCATGTTCGTTAGACGACAAAGTCCTGTGTATGTCTGTGATTATTGAAAAAAGGAACGCTATCACAGTTTAACATGGAACATGATTTCTCTAAGTATTTTTGGACCTCTCTTATGAATTTACGTGTCCCTGGAGTGTCAATGAACTCGAACAGTGCAGAGGAAGCCACAATGATCAAGGAGGGAAGTTGAAAGATCAAGCGAGGTAGAGGAAACTACAACGACTGAGGAGGAAGCCGAAGAGGTAGTGGAAAGCGGAAACGAACTGTCAGAGGCATCAGGGATACATAAAGTAGGAAAAACAAGGAAAGAAAGGTATGTATGTATAATCAGAGTGAGAGGAAGTCGAAGTACAGGCAGAGGCAGGAGAGGCAGGAGAAGCAGGAGAACAGGAGTGAAGCAGAAGCTTAGCAGGCTTGGGAGCAGAGAACTGCAGCAAAATAGTTCATACTAGGTTTGGGTTGGAGCCCAAGAGGTTGGAGCCTTAGAACTGAAAAGGATTGAAATCCTTGGGAGTTGTTGCTCCTAAGTAGAGTTGTTGCTTTGGAGGTTGGAACCTCACTGAAGTCCAAGTTGGAGCTTGGCAACTGATTGCAACCAGTTATATATATTGTATTTACTGTTTGTGTTAATAAAAGCATTAATTTCAGCTATATATTTTTGTGTTCCATATATATATATATGTTTTGGTGATAAAAAAACAATTAAAAAGAAATACTGATTCACCCCCCCTCTCAATGTTTCCAACAAGCTTATCAACTGATTAATAACTTCACATACAACAACATATCCTTCAAACTTCATTCTCCAATCAAAATTGTGCTCTCCCTCTCATCCGAGGAGATTTTCTCTATCTAGGCTCCCTCATAAACTCAGGGAAATCTCTTCTATCCAGGCTCCCTCTTAACCTAGGGAGATCAACTTCTTCTTTTCGTCATCGGAGAATCTTTCGTGGCTTCCATCCTTCTTATCAGAGTTATCATTACCGTTCACATTATACTTATCATATCAACTTTTTCTTTCGATCATCTTCACCATCTCGAAGATTATGTACCTGCACAACTTAGATAGCAAGTTCAACCAAAAGTAAGGAAGCATGAAGTTATTTATATCAGAATCACAGAAGCATTTCAACTTTATATAAATCAGACATCCAAACAAGAGATACATACACTTCAACATTTTGCTAGGGACTTTGTCATAAACCCTTGACTATTTCATCAAAGCTTGTAAAGCAGCTTCTAGAATACATATGTTAAACTTCCTCCAGATTTCATATATAAGCTTTCAACAACTAATCATAGCTCAATCAATAATATGACGAGCATCTACTAGGGTTAGCTACAGACCCTAGATTTTCTTCTTTCAACAATCACCATATAGATTCATAGATTTCAGATTGTCATATCACACATACTAGAGAATTGAACTATTACTAGGGTTTAGCTGCAAACTCTAGATTAGAACATCAATATTTGACTAGGGCTTGTCTCCAAACCTTAGGACTCATGACCATTAACACTTAGGTGAACACATATATCTAGGAATTCATCAGCATATCATAAGCACATCATATGTTACGCAATATGAATACGATAGACATATATTGACCTAGACCAAGCTAGGGTTTCAACTACATGGATACATATATAAACCTAGGGTTTCATAACATAGCAAAGAAAATTCTACTATATCAAAATTTCAAAGGTTTGGGATTTAAGACAACATCATTTCAACCCTAACAAGTTAGGTTTTCATGATCATATCGAATCTCAAACATGACATTATCACCAAAAACTTCAAAAAGCATTTCTCAATAACCCTAAGCAATTTTAGGGTTTCAAGTATTAACATCATCATACCCTTAGGTTAGGGGTTTCCAGAGAACTTGTCTAGGGTTCTATAAGATAAATTAAGAATATGAGGAGGGGTTAGATTTATAAAGTGATGAATCACCCGAAACAAGAATCATTAAGATTCAATATAGTTAGACATAATGATGTTAGTAATAGATTGTCAAATGAATGAACATTTATTATAAAGAAGTCAATGTTTTTGTAGTTTTGAGGCATACCTTTGTTTCTTGACAAACCTTGTCTTGGGAGACCTTCTTCCATGCTTCTTGATGATATAGCAGATGTTTCCCTAATCAAGACAATAGAGGGAGAATAATGATTAGTATTTAATATAATCAAAACTTAAATAAGTACATGAAAACAAAAATTGAAAGGAAATAAGATACTTATCTTTTGGAGATGTTGGGGGCTCCCTCCAAAGCTTGAGGGATACCTATAAACTTATAAAACAAAAGAAGTGTCTTTTCCAAAAATATGTTAAAACCTATAAATTCTAAACACCAAAAATACATAATAGAATATTCAAGACTTAGAAGCAAAGGACTTAGTAGTGTAAGTCCCTTATATCAGATTCTTCAGGTTTGGCTTTCTTTAGGTCTTCTTGTTCAACAACATTGGCTTGATCTCTTTCTCTCTTCTTGTTTCTTGGATTGTCGGAACAGTTACTCCTGTAGTGACCCTTCTTATGACATTGATAACATTCTACTTTGGACATGTCAACCTTCCTCTTTGGTCCTTTATTGAAGTTTCCTCTGTGTTGAGCAGCATAGGCATTTGACACTCCTTCAGCGTTGGCAACTAATGAAATTTTTAATTCTTCTTGACCACAAGTGGTCCTTAGTTCTTCAAAGGTGGAAGCTTCCTTCCAACTGTTGAGTCTTGCAGCATATGCACCCCACATAGGAGGTAATCCTAGTATAACAGTGATCACATGTTCTTTGTCTAGAACAATTTTATCTATGGCCAAAAGATCATCTCTGATTCTTGCTATTTTCACTAAGAATGAGGCCACTATATCTTCTTTAGTCATCTTTGTGGTCCTTAGTTCATTCTTTAGGCTTGCATCTTGACCAATGTTCTTAATAGTGAATAACTTTTTCAAGGCCTCATACATTTCTTGAACATGGTCAATGTTGGCGATGAATGGGACAAGATTGTCTTTTATTCCTTTTACCATTAGATTCATGGCCACCATTTCCAAATCTCTGAACTTTGCTTTATCAGCATCACTTGAGTCTTCTGTAGGCTTCTTTACTTTTCCTTTCACCAAGTCTAGTACCTTGTTCTTTTCAAGGATGAGGACAATCCTCTTCTTCCAAGATCTGTAGTTTGAGGTTCCTTCAAGTTTATTCTCTCTCTTGATTGTGTTAGACATCTTCCTTGAATATAGTAGACTTCTTACTTGAAATAATCCTTTTGAATGATTCCTTGATCAAGTGCTAGAGACTGCCTTTAGCTTCTTTCTTCACCAAAGCTTTGATACCATGTCAAAAAATCAGAAAGGCGGAAAATTTTTCTTATACCTGATAATTACTTGTGATATTCTTGATTTCTTATTAGGTTCTTTTATATCTTCTTTCTTCCAGTTCATTAAGCAATTAACAAAGCAATAGCACATAAATCAATGGACATTAAATATAGGCTCACAGCTAGGGCAAAATCCCTCTCTAGGGGAAAACCCAGTCAATTATTCTTTCTTCAATAGTTTCTTGAGGTATTCCAAGACTCTAGACCTTGACACAAACTTTCCTCCACACCAAGTCAACCTTCTTCTTCCTTGCCGGATGATTCTTCTACACCTAACAACAACAAGGACAATAACAACACTTTCTTCGACCCAACAACTTCGACCTTGCCTTAAAGACTTCGATCTTCACTGGAAAACTTCGATCCTCACTTAGAAACTTCGATCTTGGCCCAATACAACTTCTTGAGGTAGCAACACCCAACACCAACAACTTCTACATATGGCAACAACAACATGTAGTGGTTGGCTACGCCATCAACTAGAGAACTTTGATCTTCCAAACCAGGGCACGAAAGAGAGAGATAGATGGATCAAAACTTTGATTTTCCTTCTTTTCTTCACCTAGACCAAACATCACGTTATCCTTCCTTCCTCTATTTCACACTTTTTCCTAGCTTCAAGAGATATCGAACTTGTTTGTTGAGTGTGTGCTTCAAATGGAATTCGAACTGCTTCATTTATAGTCCTTTGGTGAGGTCGAATATCCCTCTATGAGGCCAACTTAGTGTGGAGGCAACATAATTCATATTTGACTCAATACTTAACCTTTTTACATGACTCAAAAGCCCAAGAAGGCTATCTTTAGAAGTACAATGACTCCTTGAACTCTGAATAAATCCTAAAATTCCTCAATGGGAATTTTGACCTAAAACAAGATGACCCAAGCGTGAAACCCATGCTTTAGTAAGTCACAATAATAATAATAATAATAATAATTCTTTTCTTTATTCTTTTGACAAGCACATTACATGATGACTCAAATACATTTAATGAAGACCGAACCTAGTTACATTTTCCAACACCTCAGACCCGTGTGAGCCGAAAAACAAGATAGAAGAGTGTTTCATGATTCATGATTGTGTCCAAATGAGATATAGGTCACTTGTATTTATAGCCTTCTAAGAGGGTCCACTTTGCTTTAGGGTAGACCTTATCAAATATGCACATGTGGGTTTTTATTCATAAATACACCTTCCCTTATCTGATTTGAGTGATCTTTATTTTGATTTTTGTCCTCTCGAAAAGAGGAATTCAATGCAATCATTATCTCCATCTGATGAGTTCTTCAAAGTGGAATTTGATTGCAGTTGCATATTTTTAACAGAAAGCAGCCCAAACTAGGCTTAAAAAGACCCACAACATGCTTTTCTAGAGGGACACGTGTCCTGAAATCAGGGCACGCTCAAACACATGAATCCCACGTGTTCGGACACGCTTGAGCCACAAATTAGACACGTGTACCTCTAGAATCGTGTTCGAGACTTGGGATTTAGGACATGAGGGGGGAGGATGAATCTGGTTTCTTAGCTGTTCATATTTCCCCTGTTTACATATTTACAAAATATACTCTAAATCCCCAAGGATTAGGTGTTTGACATTCCTCCCCTTAATTCAAAGGAGTGTTAGTGAGTGCAAGCATCATTTTGAATTTTACAAGCTTTTCTCTTGCAAGTGCTTTGGTGAAGATGTTTGCAAATTGCTCATTTAGGAACAATGTCTTGGAATCTACATGATATCGAATCAAATGATACTTTGTGTTGATATGTTTGGTTTGATCATGGAATTTGTGCTTCTTTGCCAACTTGATTGCAAAAGTATTTGCAATCAGAAGGGGAGTATAGTTCACTTATTTCTCTTGTAAGTCTTCAATAATTTTCTTGAGCCACACAATCTCCTTTGTTGCTTTTGCAACTGTGACATATTCGACCTCTATTATGGAATCTGTTGGCACTATGTATGCGTAAACTCTAGAAGATAGCTCATGATCGAAAAGTCATAAGATAACCTAAAGTAGACATTCCATTTTCTTCGTCTCGATCAAAGTCTGAACCAGAATATCCAATCAAATTGAAACTATCTACCTGTGAATATTTGAGTCTGAAGCCTTGAATTCCTTTAAAGTACTTTAGAACTCTTTTTGTGGCAAACCAATGTCCTTCACAAGGATTTTGCATAAATCTAGAAAGAATTCTGACATCAAATGAAATATCTGGGCTAGTAGTGGTGAGATAGATAAGACTTCCTACAAGCTATCTATATTTGGTTGCATCCTCAAATTCATTCCATTCTTTCGAAGTGAGCTTTAGATTTTGTTCCATTGGATTGGAGAAAGGATTGCATTCAACCATGCGAAACTTGTTCGGTAGTTCTCCAATGTACTTCTTTTAAGAGAAGATATATACTTTGGATGTTGGGTCATTTTAATGCCCATGTAGTAGTGAAGATGTCCCAAACTTGTTATCACAAATCCTTTTATCAACTCTTTCTTTCTGGATGCAATATAGTTTTCATTGTTCGCAGTTATCAATAGATCATCTACATATACCACAAGATAGACAACAATTTTTCCAATTTTCTTGACAAACAAAATTATATCATCAAGATTAAAGTGTTTGAAATTTAAATTCAGAAGATGCCCAGTCAACTTTTTATACTAGGCTTGTGGTGTTTGCTTTAGGCCATATTAGAATTTGATGAGTTTGCATAATTAATATTCTTGTCCCTTAACAACAAAACCTTTTCGCTGAGACATGAAGGCATTTTCTTTCAGGTCTCCATTCAAGAGAATACTTTTCACATCCATTTGATGAAATTTCCATCCATTCTGAGATGCAAAGGAAAAGAGAGTTTGGATTGTTGATTTTTCCTTGGAACTTTAGAATCAGGTCTATGTCTAAAACATGATCACAAACACACTACAATGCCACAACACCAAGCACTTTGCACAACGGAAAACGTAAAACAGTGAACCAATAAAGTACACAAGAATTTGTACAACCCAAAACTTGCCTGTATTACAACTTTAATACAACAAACATAGGGTTCCCATACCAGGGATCGTGGCCCTTATAGTTATCTTAGATACAAGCATAACTAGGGCTTGATGTCAACAACTTATGACTCTCAATCTACCCAAGAACAAGAACAAACTTGACTTGCTGAAGAAGCAGTTACACTAGCCCGTTTAGTCCACTTGCCTTGAACGCCTAGCAGGTCCTTTGCCACCTATACTTGCAGAGAATATGCTACTCCAATATCTCTTCTCTATGTTGAAAAATGTAATTAGTGTCGGTCTTCATAATTGTATTGGTCAAAAGAAAGAAAAATAAATTTATATTATTAAAGGAAATTGACTAATTAAAGCATGGATTTCATGCTTGAGTCAATGGTCAGTAGGTCAAGCCTCCATTGTAGGCTTCTAGGATTATGTTTTGAGTCTTTGTCGTCATTATCTTGTTCTATATCCTTCTTGGGCTTTGTAAAATCAAGAAAGGAATTTTAGTAAGGTCAAAAGTGTCATGTATACTTCATCCTCCAAGTCGACCTCAAGAAGACATCAAGTCGGCCTCATGAAGGGACTCAACCATCCAATAGAAGTCTATATATAGCCAGCTATTCGAGCCATTTGAAGAAGATCATTATTGACAATATATCTTTGCAACTACAAGGTTGCGAAAAGGAAGTCTAAAGTAAGGATCAAAGATATAGAAAAGGAGGTCAAGATCAGCCGAAAATTTGTTATTACGTTGCCACATATGTGAAGATGTCTTATGGTAGATTATAGGATCGGAAAAATATAAAGTTGTAGTAAAAAAGGTTCAAAGTCAAGATTTATTGTCATTTGAAGTTTTGCTCCTACGAAGTACAAATGTTCCTATATGAAGTTCTGTTGAAGTATGCGAAGTTTTGGTGACTACTCAAAGTTTTGTTGACTACTGAAGTATGTGAAGTGAAACTCTTGAATCTTGGGCTAACTTGGAGGATTGAAGGTCACTGTTTGGGTCAAGGTTGTCTCAAATGGATTTGAATCTACTAGTGGAAGAGTTTCATTGGGTTTTTCCCATGTTAGGGGTTTTCCTGTGGATGAGTGCCTACATCATGTGTTCTCTTGTTGTCTTTGAAGTTTTGGAAATTGTCTTGATGATAAACATGTAATAACGAAGAAGAAGAAATAAGAACTAGTCACAAGAAATTGTCAAGTAAAAGAGAAATCAATTAAATAAGAAGCCCTAACTATGTTGCTTTGGATTTCTCAACACCCTAGCTGCTCACAAGGTCTTCTGCTGCTTCAAATTTGCTTGCACAACCAGCTTCACTAGTCTCCCAACGCACAGTGACAATGTTCCTCCAAGATCACTATTCTTAGGCTCCAACAATCTGCCCTCTGTTGAAATATGTAACTAGGTTCAGTCTTCATAATGACATACGTAATCATGATTTTATGTATTTGATTTAATGAGAACAATAAATATATTATTATTGTTCTTGAGGTAGGGGTTTCATGCTCAAGGAAATTTATTTTATAGGCTAAGCCCCATTGTGAGTTTCTAGGGCTTGTCATTGAGTCTACAAGTCAAGAAAATCATTATCATGTATTGAAGACCCATTTGGGCATGTTACATATTGTAAAAGAAATTTTATTTATGTCAAAGGACCCTCCAAGACCTCGTCATGATGCAATATTCAAGTTGGCCTATTCACATAATCAAGTCAGCCTACACTCATGGACAAGTCGGCCTAATAAGAGCAATTTGACTTGTTGTTGCACAAAGTGTCTAGGCACCGGGACAATGCTTAGAGTAAAGGCTGTCACTCTAATCCTTACTCTGTTTAGACTCTCTCCTAGACAAGTGGGGGGGGGGTGTTAGTCCCTAAGGTGAATGAATGTGAATAGTCTGTGGAACACATGCTCTAGGACACCTGAAGATGGACACCCCGATGAATTTATAACAAATCATTCCACAGGCTCTAGGAGGCCTGAAGATGGACACCTTGATGAATTTATAACAAATCTTGGTCAACTGAGATGAATTGATTAAACACAAGACACAACCACAAGATAGAAATGATTATAGACCAGTGCCTTAGTATTCGATTAACCATAGATTAAGTAAAAAAACATGTTATTCGGAGCACTTTACAAATGTGACGAATAGCGATAATCATGAACGATCAAATGCAAATTCTTAAAACTGCAATAAATCTTGCAATTAAGTCCCATGAAAACTTATGAAAATTACATGCTAAACAATGATTCTAGATTAAAAATGATCTTCTTCAATAACCCAGATTTAGAATTAATTTTCTCCTATAGCCAATAAAATTTTTGAAACATTAATCACACTTGCCAATAGAGAAACCATTTACCACGAAAGGACACCAAGGAACTTTAGATGAACAATTTAATTATTTCTTAGGAAATTAATTTAATGTGGTAAAATGAAGAGATTAAATTTTTAATGTGACTTGTTGACCACTACGTGTCGACTACCCATAGCAGTACACCCCCTTTTTTCGCAAATGGGATAGTGCTTGATCGATGTGTTCGTGCCATTCGACTTCCATCATCAACCTGATCGTGTTATGTTGTAAACCCAGTCTGCATGTGTAAATTGTAAATAAGCTTAGCAGATATGAGTCATGTATGTAAATTGCCTAGGTGGACCTAATTTTCTAGTGATAATCTACGTTCCGGAAGGTTTTTTGTCTCACCGATCCATGATCGGCAGAGTTTTCCTTCAGCCTAACCCCAAAGTCGGAGTGAATTTTGTCATTAGAATCTTAGGGGAATCCTAGTGCGTTGATCTGCTAGATTATATTTGGTCGCAGAACTCGGCGATCTATGAGGGTCTATGTTAAATGGGTTTTCCCCCCCTTGAGATGTAAAATTGTAAAAGTCATGATGTAAAGTGTCTTGAGGGTTAGAAAATGTTTTAGTCCCCTCATAAGTCCTAAGTCTTAGGTCCTAGGTAATTTTTCCAAAAGCTAAGTTTGAGGATCCAAAAAATAAAAATTAAAAAATTAAAGAAATTAAACTCTCTCTCTCTCTCTCTCTCTAAATTAAAAAAATATAAAAAATATATTAAATAAAAAAAAAAAAAAATAAATAAAATAATAAAAAATAAAATAATAAAATTAGCGAAATTTTGAGAAAACAAATGCAAAATTTTAATTTTTAATTTATTAAAATTTCGACGGATGAGATTAAAAGATATCTTGGTCCTCATCGACGATCGAGATTGTTTTGACAAGGATCACTCGAACTAGCCGTTGGGATTTTTTTCCTTTAAATAGGGTGCTAGCGGTCATTTGAGATGAGATGGGATTTGAGAGTCTGGTGTTAAAGAAAGCTCTCTTGTAGTCATTGTTTTTTGCAATAAAGAAAGACTTTGGGGTTGAAATTTTGCTGGTGTTACTCTTCTGAAAGTGTTGTAAGATGATTTTTTGTATAATTTTATTTTCAGCGATTGATAATAGCTTGATGAAGATTGTTTTAGGCACAGGTATCTTGTCTGATCTTTGGGGTTTGAATAATAATTTAGATTCTGAAATATAATGGTAGGTATCTCCATTTGATCTGGATTTCACCATTGTTTTCTCCCTCTATGTTAATGGTTGATTTTAAGCTGTGCAGGAAATCTTAGTTTTGAGTTTACCGGGCGTTAGGGGAAGTGCTCGGCTGAACCAGTCAACTCCCGGATTGCATTTTCTGAAAGAGCCCAGCTAGTTTTAATCTCGGGCTTATCATCTAAATTTTTTTATGAATGCATGTAGGGTTTTCTGAAGTATCTCACATTAAAAATAAATTCTGATAATATTACTGTGATTATTGACAAATCTGGCTACTTAAGAGTTGAAAATCTTTAAATACTGAAATTATTTCGCTGATTTAGGGTTTTTAGTTTTGTTTCCTGCACATATTATTTTTGGGTGTTACATTTTTTGCCATTGCAGGTACAGGCTTTGAAAATTTTTCAGGGTTTCCATAAGGCAATTTGGAGTAGGAAAGATATAAAATTTTGATCAGGTTTTTTGAAGAAGGTCAGCTATCTGCTTGTTGGGGTTTCATTTCCGCAGGAAAATTTTTCGAAATTTTTTTGGGGAGGCTCCTGGATTGTGCCAAGTTTTAGCACTGCTATTTTTGCTTAGCTCCTCCTTAGCGCAACTTTCAACGCTGGCCATTCTTTGCGTTGCTGCCAGTCCCTCTACGCAGCAAGCTCCCCTCAACGTCCTCACACAGTCATTTAAAAAAAAAAAATGTGGCTCTTTCCTTGCCCCTCCATGCTGCCCTTTGCTTATACAGCTCCAATGCTGCTCCATTGCTCATTTGTGTATTGATCTCTCTCTTTGCTGCGTCATACTCTGTCAGCTTCAGCATCTGCACTCCTTCCCCACCTGCAGCTTTGACAATCTTCGATCCTCGTGGCTCCTGCATAAAAAAATCCCCAGATTCCATAAACCTATACGTTGCTCCATATTCAACCCTGTAGCCATCTCCATGCGTCCCTGCCCACCTGCGTGCTGCCTATCGGCAACATTCATTGCCTTCCTGCGTCTCCTCTTTCCGCCATCCATCTCCTCCCTCCACGCAGTATCTCTCTTTCCCTTCGAGCTCCCCTTCATCTGCTGCCCAGACTTGCATTTTTCTCCTCTAACACTCTATGCATTTTTGATTTGTATATGTTAGGTTAGGCTAAGTTTTGTTTTTATTTAGTTTAATTTCATTTTGTATTTTATCTTATGGTTTAAAACAGTGCGAAACACGCATATGGATTTCCAATGAATGAATTGAATTGATGAGCAAACTGAAGCTCAATAATAATATAGAGATATTTACAGTAATAGAAACATCAAGTTTCTATTTAGGAAATGGAAACAATTAGTTTCATCTAAGAAACTGCTAAAAGAATAAAAATAGCAACAACTAAAAGAATGAGCATTAAATACTAAATAGTATTATTCTAATACCCTCTCTTAATGCTCAATCTATTTACAACACCAATAGACCCTCTGAATTTTACAAACTTATCAGGGCCAAGAGGCTTGGTGAAGATGTTTGGGAGCTGCTCTGTTGTGGGAACATATCGCAACTGAACGGATCCGTCTTCAACAAGCTGGCGAATGTAGTGGCAATGAGTT
>APFE030933694.1:91211-134978 GCA_000404065.3 Pinus taeda
AATATAAAAATTTTGAATTATTTTTGTGTTGCATTTAGTCTTAGCATATTTTGTCATGTTTCCAAATTTTGGTATATTTCGCTAAGGCTAATAGATTTTTGATGTGGGATTAATATTTATCATTTTTTATGTGGTTAAGCGTGCTCAAATGCTCATTTGAATATTAGCTATATAAAAGTGATAGCTGGTTAGCATTTAAATTTTGTGGTTTAATGTATTCAACCTTTATAAATTTAATTGCTGGATTATTGTTTAAGGCATTGTGCATTTGTTGAATATCTTGTATTTTGCTTATAAATGACTGTTAATCATGGAATTATAAAGTTCATATTTTTGAAGCTTTTGATAAACAATCATTTAATCATTAACTCCATAAGGCATTGGTACATTAATTTCTAAATCAATCAAGTGCTAAATTGCCTTGTTGTGCCTCCCAACCCAATTGCACCACAGTTGGTCATCCTTTGTCCCATAGGGTCTACCCCCCTTAGCCGCGAGAGACTGCTTAAACAGAGAGATCGGGGATCAGGGTGACAACGCCTGGTCTGAGCGTTGTTGTGACAAACTGTGCGACAACATGACCAAAGTAAATTAAAAGGATTAATAAATAGAAATTTTAATGGGCCATAGGCCACATTAAAATTTTTAATGTTTTAGCGCAAATCCTCTTTTAATTTTTAATTCTTTAGTAATCTTAAGTCACAAAAATGATTTTTTTTTATTTTAATCTTATGTTTGTTTATTTATGTTTTTTATTTTTTATTTTTCTTTGTAGTGGTTTTCTTATTATTTAAAATTTAAATTTTTTAAATGTTTTTTTTTTTGAATGTTTTAGATTTTTTATGTTGTTTAAATGAAAATACAAAAAGAAAAAAATCAAAATACAATTTTAAATCATAAATAAAAAATAAAAGGTTGTAAAACAAAAACAAAGCAAAAAAAATCAAATCAAATCTAATAAAACCAAATTGAAAATCAATTAAAACAAATCGAAATGAGGAAATAAAAAATTAAAACCAAATTGAATTTCAAATGAAAAAAAAAATATACTAAACCCTGAACCTAATGCATAAAGTTTAAACAAAGTAAATGAAATAAAAAAAAACAAAGAAAAGTCGAATGCGATTTTTGTTATGTGTGTGTAGGTCTTTTGATGGTGGCAGGAGAAGGATATGTAGATGAGAGTGAGCGAGGAAGGGAGCCGCGGATGGCAGTGAGAATGGTTCGACGACAACATGAAAAGGAAGGCCACGATAGCAGTGAGGGCTTGCGGGTTTGTAGGTAGAGAAATGGAAACTGCAGGGAAGAGGAGAACGGAGGTGAGGAGCTAGACGCGGGAGAAAGGCTACAGACAGGCAGCGACAGAGGGATTTGAGGGATCCACCTTTTTTCGAAGGTGGAGAAGGTTAACAAGGGTTTGAAAGAGCGGCAAAGGGAAGTGCGAGTTGCGAAGAAGAATAAGCCAACAGATTGAGTTGCAAATGCAGATGTATGGCATCAAGAGGAAACCCAGGGATGCGAGGGTTTGGAGCAGCGACAAACAAATGGATGGAGCTGTGGGCAACGTTATTGGCTTGCAGGGTCGTGGAGAACTCAGTGATAAGCAAAAAGGCTGTGGGCCTTCCTAAAAAAATTTTCGAAAATTTTGCAATAAGAAGAAATAAAAGAAAAACTTAGGGAGCATTTCTAGGCAGCCAACGGTAGCCACAAGAAACCCAAAAATAAACCCAGAAAATTGAATTCCATGTGAATATATTTTTTTTGCTTCAGATTTAGCCTTGAAATCCTTATGGAAGTTTCCAGATCCAAAAAAAATAATTTTAAACCCTTGGACTATAAAAAAATGAATAATATCCCTGAAAAATTATGTAGATAAAACCTCAGAGATCCAAATCTTACCCTCTAGGGCCTAGATCTGGACTCTACACAGATTTCTTCCTCAGATTTGCAGCTGCACGACAACAAGAAAACACTCAAACGATATATATAAAGATAAAACTAAAACCTAGAAAAACCCAAGTCAGAAAACGAAAAATAATTTACAGATCTATGTAAAAGAATGGTAGATCTATCAGATATGAGGAGTATGAGTCCAACTGCGCTCTCAGATCTGATAATCTAAGGCTTTCAATAGCCAGATTTATCAATTTCGTACATAAAAATTAAAATTTTTAAATTTTAAAGGAGATGCTTAGCTTGAAACCCTTCATGCATCACCAATAAAAATCTTATTATAAGCTCGAGATTAAATTTAGCTGGGCTCTTCAAAGAACACGGATCAGTGACAAACAAATGGATGGAGCTGTGGGCAGCGTTATTGGCTTGCAAGGTCGTGGAGAACTCAGGCATAAGCAAAAAGGCTGTGGGCCTTACTAAAAAAAAATTTCAAAATTTTTGCAATAAGAAGAAATAAAAGAAAAACTCGGGGAGCATTTCCAGGCAGCCAATGGTAGCCACAAGAAACCCAAAAATAAACCCAGAAAATTGAATTCCACGTTAATATATTTTTTATGCTTCAGATTTAGCCTTGAAATCCTTATGAAAGTTTCCAGATCCAAAAAAAATAATTTTAAACCCTTGGACTATAACAAAATGAATAATATCCCTGAAAAATTATGTTGATAAAACCCCAGAGATCCAAATCTTACCCTCCAGGGCCTAGATCTGGACTCTACACAGATTTCTTCCTCAGATCTGCAGCTGCACGACAACAAAACACTCAAACGATATATACAAAGATAAAACTAAAACCCAGAAAAACCCAAGTCTGAAAACCAAAAATAATTTACAGATCTATGTAAAAGAATGGTAGATCTATCAGATATGAGGAGTATGAGTCCAACTGCGCTCCCAAATCTGATAATTTAAGGCTTTCAATAGCCAGATTTATCAATTTCGTACATAAAAATTAAATTTTTTAAATTTTAAAGGAGATGCTTAGCTTGAAACCCTTCATGCATCACCAATAAAAATTTTATGATAAGCTCGAGATTAAATTTAGCTGGGCTCTTCAAAGAACACGGATCGGGAGTTGGCTGGTCCAACTGAAAACTCCCTCGAATGCCTGATGATGTAAAAATCAAGATTTTCCTGCAAAACTCAATCCAACCATCAAAATAGAGCGAGAAAATGATAATAAAATTAAGACAAATAAAGATGCATGCTATTACATTTAAAATTTAAATTATGACTTAAACTCGAGCGACTGAGCAAGATACTTGTACTCAAATCACTTTTCAGAAGCTATCATCAATGGCTGAAAAAAATCTATGCATGAGAACAACACATCTTATAGTATTTACATGAAGAGTAACATCGGCGAAATTTAACCCCAAAGTCTTTCTTTATTATTCAGAAAAAGATTACACGAGTTTTTTGTTTAGCACACGACTCAAAGGTTGGATGGATCAATTGACAAATGACTTCCTATTTAAAGATAAGTCCTTCAACGGCTAGTTCGAGTGATCCTCATTAAAGCAATCTCGACCATTGATGAAGATTAAAATTTCTTATAATCTCATCCGTTGAAATATTTAATTCTTCAGGAAATTCGAATTTATCAATTAAATGTATTTTAATTAACTCAAAAATTACATTTTTGAGTTAATTTCCCAAAAAAATTAACTTTGACTTACCCCCCAGGGACCAAAGGCTTAAAATTTAACAAAATAATTAATTTACTTTAGTCCCGGGACCTTTTAAAATTTGATTTTTAAGGACCGAAGAATTTTGCCTTCGGAGAATTAATTAAATTTATGGCTTAGGATTTTAATTAATTTTTGGCCAGAAAATTTAATTAATTAACTTATGAGGGGATAAATTACTTTTCCAACCCTCAAGACACTTTACATCATGCTTTTCATATTTTTTACATCATAAGGGGGAAAACCCATCTGTAATAAACCCTCACAGACTACCCATTTTTGCGACACAAATATAATCTAGCAGACCAAATAATTTGTAATAAAATAACTTAACCAAATAGTTAAGATTATTCCCAAATCACTTTTACATGGAATCAATCTAGAACACTAGGACTCACCTAAGATCCCAGTGACAAAATCCATTCTGGCTTTGGGGTAAGACTGAAGGAAAACTCTGTTGACCATCTGAGAATGGATCAGTAAGACAAAAAAACCTCCCAGAATGTAGATCTTCACCAGAAAGTAGGTTTACCTAGGCCATGACATACACGACACGGATCTGCTGAGATTATTTATATTATACACATGCAGAAAGGGTTTACATAACATATTGGAAGTGAAGCTGATGATGATAGTTGTATAACACGAACATATTGATTAGGCGTATCCCTTTTGCGAGAAAAGGGGGTGTACTGCTATGGGTCGTTGACACGTAGTGGTCAACACGACCCAATGAGAAGCATATATAAAGGAGACCTTGACCTCACTTCACACACTCAAGTTTGATCACAAGGAAGAAAAAGAGTGCGAAGAAGAGGACAGAGGAGGAAGAGAAAGTCAAGTTTTTGAGATTGTTTTTGGGCTAATACTCTCCACACATGCGAAGAATATAGGGCTCTTATTGCAGCAAAAGACGCTGAGTTGCAGAAGTAAAGTTAGGTCTTCAAACAGAGCTATTTGGAAGCCAAATTCTCTAGGAGAGAGAATCCACCCAAGCGAAGAAGAAAGGAGCAAGAATACACCAACATTTCTCACATGCGCAAGGGTTAGGGTTTCTGCAAAAGAATCTACTGGGCAAGTTGAAGTTGTAGAAGAATTTGCTGGGCAAGTCTAAGTTGCAAAAGAATCTGCTGGGCAAGTCGAAGTTGCAGAAGAATGCATTGGGCAGGTCGAAGTTGCAGAAGGATCTGTTGAGCAGGTTGAAGTTGCAAAAGAATTTGTTGGGAATTGGAAGTCACATTTGTAGAAGTTGCTAGAAGCAAGGTTTGACTTGATCTTGGAGGGTTTTTGTCAAGGGTCAAAGGTCTTGGAATTTGTCAATTGAAGGTCTATAAGAAGAAAAATAATTCTGGTGGGTTTTCCTCTCAGGTTGGAGAGGTTTTGGCCCTGACTGATCACCTATATGTTGTGTCCTGTTGTCTCATTGATGTTACTGTTTGGTAGTTGTTTGATGATAAAGAACACTAATGACAATCAAGTGAAAGAAGAAGCTAATCAAGATAAGTAAAAATATATCATAGACGTCAAAGTTCGAGAAATCACATAACATCAGTTGCCCCTAGATTTCTCAACATGGTATTAGAGCTAAGGTGAGAAGATAAGGAAGAGCGGCTTAAACAAGGACACTCAAGGGTCGAAACAATAGAAAGATCATCAAGAGAATCAATCATCAAAAGGGATCTCTCATCTCAAAAGCATCACAAGGATAAGGATTACATCATCATCTTGAAGAAGGAAGCTACTAAAGAAGACCTCAAAAAATGTAGTTTGTTCTAAGGACTCTACACTTGAAGCATTCTTGGGAACCTCACTCGACCATCACATTGAGAAGGAGACCTCGAAGACCCTATCGAAGAATTACAATCAGAAGCATCTTGAAGCCTCTCCATCAAAGAAAATCAAGAAGAAAGGCGTTGTTATCATCATCGAGGATTCAAGGTGATCTCCCTCTCCTTGAGACAAGGATCATTTTTGAAAGAAGGCATCTCCATCAAGAAGTCATCTTCCACTATCAATATCATCATCAAGATCAAGAAGGCAACAGGTTGAAGATATTGTCATCAAGGAGTATCTTCACAAGTAGGGATCTGCATGTCCACATCTAAATCTATCAAAATGTCTTCTTGCAAGGAAAGCAACAAGTTGGTTGGGTCATCAAGCTTTATAGCATGGAAGAAGAGGACAAATTTGATCCTCTTAGAAAATGAAGTTGTGGAACATATTAAGGGCTCAATCACTAAAACTCCAAAGGAAGAAGCTCAAGCTCTTGCAAAGTACATGAAAGGGGAAGTAAGGGCTCAAAGGATTCACATAGAATCCATTAAAGATCCCCTCATACCCTATGTATAAAAGTTGGAGGCATCAAAAGAAATATACAACAAACTTGTAGAATTGTTCTCCGTAAGTACTATGGGAGAAGTGATCTCATTAAGACGAGAACTCTACAAGATGAAGATGTCAAAAGAAGAAGCAATAACCTCATACATTATGAGGTTATCATAAATTAGAGACCAACTGCAAGAGTTGGGAGAAATATTTTCTGATAAGGAAATGGCCACCATGGTGCTCAATGCATTACCAGAGGGATGGGACAACCTTACATCAAGAATCTATGGAAAGAAGGAAGCTACCCGATTCAATGAACTTTCGTCATTGTGCAAAATCGAAGAAACAAGGCTGAAGGCAAAAAGTGATGTAGTGTCAAACGAGCAAGGACAAACATTTGCTGCCATGGCTATTAGAAAAGGAAAGTTCAGAAAGTTTGGTCCTCAGAATAAGAAGAAGAATATGTCAAAAATACAATGCCACGGCTATCATGAATATGGGCACTACAAGAGAGATTGTCCAAAGCTCAAGAAGGACAACAAAAGAGGAAGGGAAGAAGCCCATATCACTGAAGAAGTGGAAGAAGCTGAAAGGAAGAAGTCAAAGAAGGAGGAAGTGAAAGATCTCTACTATGATTGATATAATCTTCTCCACCAAGTTCTTCTTAGTTCTTGTAAAGTAGAAATATCATTATAGGAAACATTAGGTACACTATAGATGCATCATTTTAGGAGATGGCATCATAAGAACATACAACTAAAGCAAGAGCTCATGACATCATCATGAAAAGCTTGACAAATAACTGAAGTAGAAGTCTATGATAACCTTCATTAGAAGAAAGTAGCTGTCGGTAACCTCATTGAAAGCATAAGTAGTACTTGTGGTTAGAAGAAAGTCATCTAGTGTAAAGCTCATCATACATCATTAGGAGAAACATTTGCAACATGAGGATAATCAAGATCCTCCATTGGAATCTTCATTCGAAGGTTCACCTCTTGGAAGAAGCAAGTGCCTCACTGAGAATTCCACCTTGTATGAGATTCATTGTTTGGAAGAATGATGATATGATGACAAAGGAATGCAACATATCAAGATGGTTGAAGTACTCTCAATCAAGGAAAGGAAGCTGCTGAAGGAAGCCTAGGTGACCAAAAGAAGGAAAAAGGTATGTATGCATGTATTTAATTGAGACATGTCGTCATATGGTTGCATGGGTAAATGTTCTATCGCATGAGCATGATCAAAGAAAAGGGATCTCCTCCTTTGGAAAGATGCATGACAACATGGCTCACATATTGACTAGATGAAAATAATATGTCCTCATATGGAATATGAGGTGGCTGACAAAGATGAAGGAACTATGAAAGAAAGTTCCCGGGGAGCAATATGTGAAGAAAGAAAGAAGAGATCGTGAAATATGCAACTATTGTTTAGAAATCTAGGGCATGAAGATTAGTTGATTTCTCTTTTATATTGTGTAACACACCCAAATGGGTCTTCAACACTTGACATTGACTCAATAGACTTTATGACTTGATGATCAACCCTAAAGACTCACAATGGGAGCCTTAACTATAAAAATAAAATTCCTTGATCATGAAACCCATGAATTAAGCATTTCAAAAAATAATTTTATTTTCTTCTTTACATCAATTACATAAAATCATAATTACCCATGTCATTATGAAGATCAAACCTAGTTACACTTTTCAACAACTATGAGCGTGTAGAAAAGGAAATCAACATCCGATGACTAGGAGAATTGACCATGACATTTCCATGGAAAAGGTATACAGATTTTGATAAAGTATGGAAACAAAGGAGACTCTTGACATTGAATATCTTGGAGATGTGTCAATATGTATGCAGGATGTTGATGTTGCTACAAGCAAATGTCATGATGAAGTGCCATCACAAAAGGTAATTTTGATTTTATTTTTGAATTTTTGAACAATATTTGGATGGGATAATATAGGGCTACCAAAAGAGAGTTTTGGATGTCATATACAACTAGTACTCATGTGGTGGGATGGAAGATCCTAAAGGAAACATGATGTGGAAGAGGTAGCTTTATGAAGGAAAGCCAAATTTGGACTAAAAGATCACTTCTGATGAAGAAAAGGATGACATGACTGACATTATTCATGAAGGAAAGTTATGGATGGTCGATGCCCTACAAAGAAAGGATGAAGGCTCCATGATGAAGAAGAAGAAATTCATGACATCAAATGGAGGCACTATACAAGCAGCTGAGGGTCCCATAATCTTTGCTTCAGAAGAAGGAACTTGGAAGCAAGTTCGTAGTTAAGAGGGAGCTTGGACAAGTCTTTGGTTGAGAGGGAGCTTGGGTGCATTCCTTTTATGGGAATGGGTACATTTCTTTTATGTAATGGGTACATTCCTTCATAGGAATGGGTATATCCTCCCTAGTTGAGAGGGAGAGATAGACACATCATTCTTGTCTTCACTTTGGGAAGAAAGAATGGAGGATTGGGTAAGCATCTGACATTCGATACTTTTTGAGGATGTGGTAGGGCATACAAGATATGAGTAGTTGTAAAGGATTGATATTCTTTGAGGACTGGAAATCCAGGATAAGAATAGTCCTCGAAGGACATACCTTGTGAACATTCGGGTGGGGTATGTTCCTTGAGAGACAATAATGACGGCGTCTATAAATCATTGGTTTCGCCAACATTGTGCTTTGATCTCTTGGAGAGATAGAGTTGTTAGTGAAGGCCTTGGTATGTGACAATGCTGGATGATATGATGCTAAACATATGGGTTACCAATCCGACTCTTCTTATGAGAATTCTTCAGATTGAAAATGTCCAAGTACTTGTATGTCTTATGAATACCTCTGCAGTTAAGAGGGAGTGTTAAAATATGTAACTAGGTTCGGTCTTCATAATGACAATACGTAACCATGATTTTATGTATTTGATGTAATGAGAAAAATAATTTATTATTTTTGTTCTTGAGGCATGGGTTTCATGCTCAAGGAAATTGATTTTATAGGTTAAGCTCCCATTGTGAGCTTCTAGGGCTTGTCTTTGAGACTACAAGTCAAGAAAATCTTTGTCATGTAATGAAGACCCATTTGGGCATGTTGCATATTGTAAAAGAAATTTTATTTGAGTAAAAAGATCCTCCAAGACTTCGTCATGATGCAATATTCAAGTCAACCTATTCACATGATCAAGTCGGCCTACACTCATGGACAAGTCGGCCTAATAAGAGCAATTCGACCCAATGAGAAGCCTATATAAAGGAGACCTCGACCTCACTTGGAGAACACACTTCACACATTCAAGTTCGATCACAAGGAAGAAAAGGAGTGCGAAGAAGAAGAGGATGAAGGAGGAAGAGAAAGTCAAGTTTTTGGGATTGTTTATGGGCTAATACTCTCCACATGTGTGAAGAAATTAGGGCACCTATTGTAGTAGCAGAAGTAATGGCAGAAGTGTCCTCAGACACATAATTTTATTAATCAGAAAAAATAATTACATAATTGATTTTGCAAGAGTTTACACCCGAACATCCAAACACTCTTACAATGAGCTATTTATAAACTCCATGTCCTAACTACCTCTAATTATGGATCACTTATTAAATAACGAGTGTCCATTTACAATAAATGCTATTCAAACCATCTAGCTAACAAATCTCCTAAAATAGAGCCGAAGATACGACACTTTTGGAGAGTCATATCTTGTTACAACAATACACTAATTTTAAATGTCTTCATTAAATAATTAAACATTCTAGAATAATAATTATTAATTTAATATCTTAAATTAATAATTATTTTATTCCAATTTTATAACCTATGATGAAATTGTATTTTGGATCATTTAACATTCCCCCCTATGATCCAAAGATACATTACAACAGATACCAAATTCATCTCTGAACTTAGTAAATTTTATTCTGCCAAGCGGTTTCGTGAAAATGTCGGAGATCTGATCTTCAGAAGGACAATAAATTGACTTGAGGACATCTTTGGCAATGAGAGATCTGATATGATGATACTTGGTGTCCACATCCTTTGTCTTTGAATGAAAAACTGGGTTCTTGGCAAGTTTGATGGCTGACGGGATGTCAATGAATAATGATGTAGCTTCTGTCTGAGAAATGTTCAAGTCCTGCAAAATTCGGCGCAACCCATGCTGAAATGTACTCTGCTTTTGCTGAAGAAGTGGCCACTGTAGCTTGTTTCTTACAACTCCAATATACTGCTGCTGACCCCATGTTCATTAGATAACCTGATGTTGATGCTCGATCATCAATACTCCCAGCAAAGCCGGCATTGGAATATCCACCAAGTACAAAATTTTTAGTCTGTGTAAAGAAGACCAAAATCTTTTGTTCCTTGGATATATCGAAGAACTCTTTTGGTTGCATTCCAGTGGCTGTCTCGTGGTTCTCGCATAAAACGTGAAAGAATACTGACTGCATAAGATAGATCAGGACGAGTATTTGTCAAATAAATCAAGCTACCAATCAACTGTCTGTAAGTTGTACTGTCCACCTTCCCCCCCCCTTCAAATTTTGAAAGTTTCAAGTTTTGCTCCATGGGGGTGAGAACGGGCTTGCAATCTTGCATGCCAAATCGCTGAAGAACCTCTGCTATATACTTACTCTGAGAAATGAAAATATGATGTGGACGTTGGAAGACTTCAACTCTAAGATAGTAGTGAAGTAATCCAAAATCTGTCATCTTAAAACCTGCATGTAACTCCTTTTTCACCTGTGCAATATGATCATCATGGTTGCCAGTAATGATCAAATCGTCTACATACATAACAAGAATGACCAGATATTTTCCCTGTTATCGCACATACAAAGTATCATCAGATTCACTTCGTTGAAAACCAACTTTTTTAAGGTATTCATCCATCTTTGCATACCAAGCTCGGGGAGCTTGTTTTAATCCATATAAAGCGTTGATCAATTTGCAGACTTTATGTTCTTGTCCTTCAACTTCAAAACCTAGCGGTTGGGTCATATACACTTCCTCCTGTAAATCCCCGTTGAGAAAAGCACTTTTCACATCCATTTGATGAACTTTCCATCCTTTTTGAGCGACCAATGCAAGTGTTAATCGGATGGTGTTCCATTTAGCTGTAGGAGCAAAAGTTTCCTCATAATCAATGCCTTCCTGTTGCACAAAACCTTTTGCGACAAGTCATGCTTTATACTTTTCAAGTTCTCCCTTTTGATTATACTTAATTCTGTAAACCCATTTGCAGCCTATGGGTTTAACATTTGATGGACAATCAACAAGTTTCCAAGTGTTATCAATTACTGCTTGATATTCTTCAACCATAGCATGTTGCCGTTCTTTATGTTTTACTGCTTCTTTGTATGTGGAAGGTTCAGTAAAATCATTTGCTATTAAGGCAAAATTGCATTCACTTCTATGTGCCCTTTTGGTGCCTATTTTATTTTGCTCATCAGGCTTTACATCTTTCAAAAGTTGAACTGCCCATTTTGGTAGTTGGTGTTCACTTGTTTGCGCTTCTGAAAAATCTCCATCGTTGTAAAGAGGATTAATATAAACTGATGTTCTTCGTTCAGGTGAAGAATCTGGAGAATCACTGTCAGAAGAACTGCTGCTGCTTGGTGATGCGGATGCACTGCTAGAAGACCCAGATGATGTTGTTGATGTAGATGGACTGGATGACTCATCTTCAGAGGAAGGAAAATCAAGTTCATACCAATTTGGTGAAGTTGGTTGACTTTGCATTTTTCCATTTCTTTTACTTCCTTAGTTTCTAACTTGTGAAGAAGATTTTCAATTTCTTCGGCATTCTTACTCTCAGTTTCATCAAAAATAACATCCCTGCTCACAATGAATTTTCCATTGGTCAAAAAACGATACCCTTTCTTCTCATCAGAATAGCCAATCATGGTGCATTTTAAACTTCTTGAGTCAAGCTTAGTTCGTGTTTCTTTTGGAACTAAGGCATAACATACTGATCCAAAAACTCTAAGATGTTTAACTCGAGGTTTGAAACCAAACCAAGCTTCATAAGGTGTGATTCCGTCTAAAGAAGCAGTTGGAGATCTGTTTCTTAAGTAGACAGCTGTGTGTATTGCTTCTGCCCAATATGTTGGACTTAACCTCTTGAAAGTTAACATGGATCTCGCCATTCCTAACAAGGTGCGATTCATTCTTTCAACTACTCCATTTTGTTGTGGAGTGTAAACATTAGTAAGATGTCGTCTTATGCCATTTTCACTGCAATAAGTTTTGAATTCATTTGAAGTGAATTCTCCCCCATTATCTGTCCTGAGAGTACCTATCTTTTCTTTGACTTCATTTTCAACAAGTTGGCGAAAAATTTTAAACTTCTCAAATGCTTCTGACTTGTTCTTCAAAAAGTAAAGCCAAGTCATTCTACTGAAATCATCAATGAATAGTAAGAAATATTTGGCAACCCAAATGAAAGTTTGTAGTGGTCACCAACATCATCTGTGAACTAGTTGTAGCGCCTGTTTGCACGCCATGAACTTGTTGGAAAACTTTCTCGACTTTGTTTGCCATAAATGCAAGCTTCACATTTTGCATTTTCCCTTTTGAAAGTGGGAAGTTCTTTAACCATTCCTTGTTTCTGCAATTGAAAGACTCTCAAAATTTAAATGTCCATATCTTACATGCCATAGTCTTACAGGTGAAATACCTGTAGTCACTGCCCCTGCAAAAATCAGAATGCCTTGGAATAACTGTCCCTTTCATCCGTAACAGTGTTCCATCTTCATAACCTTGCACCACTGTTTTCAAGTTCTGTTTGATTGAATTAATCTTGACTAAACCATCTGCCATAATCCCCTGATGTCCTGCTTGTCAAATCGTGATTAAAGAGAACAAATTTTTCTTAAAACTGGGTACATACCATACATTGGAAATAATTTTTTCTCCAATGCCAGGGAGAAAAACTTTAACTGCTCCTTTTCCTCAAGGAGTATGTTTTGTATCATCAGCAAGAAAAATGGAATTAAGTTGGCAATCTTGAAAATTCCAAAAAAAATCACGTCGACAAGTCATGTGTTGAGTTGCCCTTGAATCCAAGATCCAGGCATCTTCATAGTCACTTCTAAGATGGGATGAAAGTTGTGATGCTGGCGAGGAAGTAAAAACATATTATGAGTTATCATCATCTTGATCATTTGCAAATTGCGCTCGCTGCTGCTGAAACTTGGGAATTTTATTAAGTGAAGTTCGACAATCTTCAGCATAATGGCTAACTTTGTTACACCTTCGACACACAATTTGACTTAAGTCTCGTCCTCTTCCTGAAGGTTGTCCTCTCCCTCTGCTTTGACTTCTATGTTGAGATTGTCCTCTACCTTGATTATTGTTTCCTTGTCCTTGAAAATTGCTTCTTCCTTGGTTGTTTCCTCTACCTTGAAAATTATTCCTTCCTGAATTGTTGCCTCTGTTAAACTTGTTTCCTCTACTTTGGTTTCGACCTCGACTTTGTGCTGCTTGATTCTGATTGCCTTTGCCTCTGCCTCGAGAACTGTCCGCTGATGATTTACTAGTGCTGGCCTCTGTGAGAAAAACATTTTCTCCAACTTTCTTCTTCTTCCCAAAAGTTTTATCATGTTGAGTCAACATTTCACAGAGTTCATCAAACTTTAGTTTCTCTAATTTCCCAGTTAATTGTAGAGTCTCCAAAAAATACGTGTAGGAAGAAGGAAGTCCAGCAATTGCAATTATGACCATAAAGCTATTATCAATTGAAAACCAGCATTAATGATTTCTTGCCTAATATTCTTAAGTCTTGAGATATATTCAAGAACATCACCTCCTTCAGTCAATTTTTGTTGTAGTAATTTCAATTGTAGATCAACTTTCTTTGATTCAGGCTGAGTATCAAAGAGGTCTTCAAAAGTTTTCAAAGCAGACCATGCATCTGTAGCATTTTCTATATGGACATACATTTCATCATTCATAGAAGATTTAATAAGAGCTAAGGCTTTGGCATTCTTAACTTCCCATTTTGCTAGTGCAGCTGCATTTGTGGGTTTATTCGGCTTAATATCTCCATTACATATACCCTGCCATAATTCATTGTAAATGAGAGTGCTTTCGATGAGACGATGTCATGTTCTATAAGATTTTGTGCCTTCAAGTTTGTCGGAATCAGAAAACAAATTAATCAACTTAGACATTGTAGTGTTAAGACTTCACACCACGAATCAAGCACCAAAAAAATCAAGATGCGCAACACAACAACAACACACGACGCAAAAAACGAACTATTGGGGCTTGGCCTTGACCCTCGAATAGTTGTCAAAACAGGGGAAAATTGACTGAGCTTTGCACTTGGCTCTAGTCAATTTCTCAAATTTTTACAAGGAAACTTTCAAAATTTGACTTTTACAATGGTGCTTTTGCATAATCTGGTAAAAAAATTACCCCCCCTCAAAGTAAAATTACTTTGAGTCACACTGTCACTCCATAAACAAATTTACAAAACAAAAAACTCCTTATTACTCCAAAAAAAATAATACCCTTATTACTCCAATTAGAAAATATTACAAAAAAAAATTCCTCCAAATTCCTCCCAATCTGCCACAAAGAACTTCCTTATCTCTCCAAATATGATTTCATTTACAAATCACAATTAAAAAAACAATTATAATGTGAACAATTTGCTTCAATGATATATTGCAAAAACCTGGTTTCAGCGCTTTCAATTGCAGATTGCAACGTTGGTTTCAGCGCTGGCATTGCTGAATCTATATTTCAGAAAACGCTGTTCCAACATGCTGGAATGAACGCCGCTGTCAAACACTGATTTTAAAGCTGCTTTCAAACGCTGTCAAACACATTTAACACTGGTTTTGCAGAATCGATGCCAGAATCCACTTCAGAAAATTTCTGTCAAACACATTGAATGCTGGTTTTGCAGAATCCACTTCTGTCAAACACATTTAACGTTGGCTTTGATATTTTAAAACACTGTTTGGAATGTAAAATGTTTGAATTGGTGTGGTTCTTATTGCTGGAGGACGCTGGTTCAAATGCCAGACCACAAAACGCTGAATCGATGCCAGACCACTTATAAACCATGTATAAATCGATGCCAGAATGCTCAATGTAGGGGATTTGAGCATAAATTGATGCCAGAATGCTCAACACAGGGGATTTGAGCATAAATCGATGCCAGAATGCCAGAATGAACTTGGAGATTTGGAAACAGCGGCCAAATATTATGATATAGAAAGATTAGAAACTGATTGGAATGGCAGAATCGATGTAAACCACTCTCATGAAAATGCAGAATTGACTTGAATGTTTTGAAAGGACTTTAAAAACAATTAAAATATACAGCGCTCTCCCTTTTTTTTGTTTTTATTCACTCAAACAATTTGAAAAAGTCACACAGATTTGCATTTGCTGCTTTAAAAAAATGATTTTAGAATTTGCAGATCAAAAATCAATAATTTTTTTTTTGCAAATTTCATACCAATCTTTTGCTGATCACTTCAATGGAGTTTTCCAAAAACTTGTAGAGCTGGAATCTTCTCCTCAAATCAACTGCAGCATTACTGAAGCTCTGATACCACAATAATGGCAGAAGTGTCCTCAGAGACGTAATTTTATTAATCAGAAAAAATAATTACATAATTGATTTTGCAAGAGTTTACACCCGAACATTCAAACACTTGCAATGAGCTATTTATAAGCGCTATGTCCCAACTACCTCTAATTATGGATCACTTATTAAATAACAAGTGTCCATTTACAATAAAGGCTATTCAAACCATCTAGCTAGCAAATCTCCTAAAATAGAGCCTAAGATACGACACTTTTGGAGAGTCATATCTTATTACAACAATACATTAATTCTAAATGTCTTCATTAAATAATTAAACATTTTAGAATAATAATTATTAATTTAATATCTTAAATTAATAATTATTTTATTCCAATTTTATAACCTATGATGAAATTGTATTTTTGGATCATCTAACAAGAAGTCGAATTGCAGAAGTAAAATCAGGTCATCAAACATAGCTATTTGGAAGTCGAATTCTCTAGGAGAGAGAATCGACCCAAGCAAAGAAGAAAGGAGCAA
The DNA here is from genome assembly GCA_000404065.3 of Pinus taeda. Lineage (NCBI taxonomy): Eukaryota > Viridiplantae > Streptophyta > Pinopsida > Pinales > Pinaceae > Pinus > Pinus taeda. The sequence goes on from APFE030933694.1 coordinate 107,275, forward strand.
GAATATGCCAACATTTTTCACACGCGCAAGGGTTAGGGTTTCTGTAGAAGAATCTACTGGGCAAGTTGAAGTTGCAGAAGAATTTGTTGGGCAAGTCAAAGTTGCCGAAGAATTTGCTGGGCAGGTAGAAGTTGCAGAAGAATCTGCTGGGGAGGTTGGAATTGCAGAAGACGTTGTTGGAAGTCAGATTTGCAGAAGTTGCTAGAAGCAAGGTTTGACTTGGTCTTGGAAGGTCTTGGTCAAGGGTCAAAGGTCTTGGAATTTTCTATAAGAAGAGAAAGAATTCTGGTGGGTTTTTCTCTCAAAGTTGGAGAGGTTTTGTGTTGAAACTTGAGAAATCTAGGGCATGAAGAGTTAAAAGATTTCTCTGCTTGATAATTGCTTGTGATATACTTTTATTTTTTAGCTTATAGTCTTTTCTTCATTATGTTATTATTGTGTTCTTTTCATCAAGACAATTACCAATATGCACAATAAAAGACAAGTGACACAATATGTAGGCTTGTCAGCAAGGGCCAAAACCTGTCACCTCTTGAGAGGAAAATCCAACAAAATTCTTCTTCTAGATCTTCAATTGATGAGTACCAAGACCATGATAAAGACCCTTGACTCTAGTGTCCTCCCATGAACCTTGTCACTAGCTTTGATGCTCTGACTCTTCCCTTTCGCGACTTTCTTCTTGATCTCGAACTGCGCTCCTTGGCTTCCTCTAGAGAAACTCGGTCTCTATCCTTCACACTGCTTCTTCTCGGCTTCCCCTAGGGAATCTTGGTCTCTAGTCTCCAGACTGCTCTTCTTGGCTATCTCTAGAGAATCTCGGTCTCTAGATCAGAAACCCTAGTCTCTATATTGGTTCTCTTCGATCTTCACTTGATGCCTTTTGTTCTTCTTCTTTTGTATCCAAAACAAATACCCCAACAAAATCCTTCCTTTGCTGCCCCTAGAAGAAACCTTCCTTCACTGACCCCAAAAGAATCTTCCTTCGCTGACCCCAGAAGAATCTCTCCTTCGCAATACCCAGAAGAATCCTTCTTCACTATACCTTCTTCACACTTTTATTGTTGGACTCTACTTCTCACTTCTCCTTGATCGAATGCTTTGTCGAGTTGCTTGCCTCTAAGTGAGGCCAAGTGTGGCTATATATACATTTCATCTCATGTCCTTTAGGCCGGCATGATCATAAGTAGTTAGGCCAACTTCTTCTAGCATGTTCTTCGATCGTTGTAGGCCGACTTGAAGGGGATAAGTGACAAGGTCTTGGAGGATACTTTACATAGACAAATTGACCTTTTACAAGTGTAACATGATTTCATTACATGACGATGACTCTATCATTTTATGACTAGATGACAATAATTCCTAAAGACTCTCAATGGGAGTCTTGACTCAAAAATAAAATCTCTTGCTCGTGAAACCCATGAAGCAAGCAATACAATAAATTTATTTTTCTTCTTTGCATCACATTACATAAAATCATAATTATATGTCATTATGAAGATCGAACCTAGTTACACTTTTTTACATTTTCGCCCTGGCTGATCGCCTATATCTTGTGTCCTGTTGTCTCATTGATGCTACTGTTTAGTAGCTGTTTGATGGTAAAGAACACTAATAATAATAAAGTGAAATAAGCTAATCAAGCTAAGTAAAAATATATCACAAGCAGTTATCAAAGTTCGAGAAATCACATCACATTAGCTGCCCCTAGATTTCTCAACACCCTCCAACAGTGGTTTGCCTCTCCAATATCACTGTACATAGGGCCTTCAATAATCTGCCTTCACAAAGCCTCTTTGCTTGCTCCAAAGTGGCTGAACACAGGCTACAAAACTAGGTCTGCTTACAGTGATTTGTTCCCTATAAAATCACTGTACATTAGACTCTCAAACTGCTGCCCCAAAAAATCACACCTTTGCTGGACAGACCTTCACACTTACACCTCAACACTCTTTTGCACGTCATACAAGCCTATTTACACTAATTTCAGACCTCACTTCTCTGCTTGAGGGTTGACACTGTCCCTGTCTCAAATTTGAGGTTAAACTAGGCCTCGTCTAGGTCTTGGCCTCCCATAGAAGCTCCAGCACAGTCCTTGAGACTTTGCGGCCTCACATAGCAGTCCAACTGAGGCTTGTTAGGGCCTCCTTCTAGGGCTCGGCCCTCACCTTAATACGCAAAGCAGAAACCCTCCCTCAGATCAGAACTTCCGGCCCTCTTTTCTCCTTAACGCAGCCTGAAACAGCCTTAAACAAGACGCAGAATTGCCACAGATACCTGGCCTTGCTTGCTGAGTCAACTCGGCCTTCTACAAACACAAGAAAGACAGAAAACTTGCTCCTCTTCAGGCTCAGCTCCTTCTGAGGTAATTCGACTCCCTTCTTGGCTTGTAATCACATGAGGTAATTCCTACTTAGTGTTCTTGGTGGAGTCAATTTGCCACCAAGGGTCACCACTTTAGCTCAAGCCGACCTGAGCCTACATGCTCAAACATCATTATAATTTATAATTGTTGGAAATATAGTAGCCATGGTCAGTATTTTCATCATGTGAAGCAATACTAAATAGAAAATTTGAATTTATATTATGCCTCCTAAATTGCTCAAGTCGGTCTCCTGGTGTTCAATTCCTCTTGGCCCCTTGGAGACACCCATTTGACCCCCTTTTGAAGACTATAAATAGGAGACCTCTCCTCATTTGGGAGGGGCCGAATTTCAGAAAATGGCCTAAGAGAGCTTGCATACATATGCCAATAATATGAGAATTCTTGCGTATCATGGATCTCATGAGCTCTTTCTATTCCGTGCAATCTACTGTCATATGCATGTGAAGGTCAGTAACTGAGAGTGGTATGGTAAGAGATTAAAGCTCGTAGCAACAAATTGGTAGCCTAGTGGTTATCTGAAGACTCGTAGAGGCACTCTGCACAGGTGTCCTGATGGCTACAACTTGAACTTACGTTATGGTTAAATAGTAAATTTCAGGATTGTCAGCTTGGCTTCCTAGTAATAGTGTTTCTATATATTCAACTTTATACATTAAGTGACATGCAAGTTCATATCCATCCAAAAATTGTTTCTTTATGTGTGGCTGCATTGTTTGTTGTATGACAGGCTTTTCTATGATTTGCTACGTTCAAACAAGTCATTTGATTGAGGATGTTTTGTGTTTTCTATTGAGAACAATTGTCAAGTTCCCACATCTCCTTGGCTACCCATGACCTTTTGATCGTTTTTTCACAGGATAATCAATTGCGAAAGGTGCAGGATGGCAAGAAACATTCTTTAAAATTGTCTGAACATAAGAAAAAGGAGAAGGAAGCAGTGAAAAAAGGAAAACGACCTTACTACCTCAAAAAATGTTAGTCCAAGGACCTGACTTCTTGGATTTGATAGAGGTTATTTGATTGTCAAGACTTGAACAATTTAAAGTTTATCTTTGTTTTGTCTGAGGAAAGTGTGTTTCTTGCAGCTGAATTGCGGAAGCAGGAACTTACAGAAAAATATGATTCTCTTAAGGTATGTAATGAAGTTTGTATTAACCAACAAAAATGATGTTGAACTAGGATTTTTCCCTTTAATCAGTGACAGTTGTGAAATGAAGGTGTTTTGTTTAATTATTGAGGTTTGGTATTCCAGGCCAGTGGCAAACTTGAAGCTTTCCTCTCCAAAAGAAGACGCAAAAATGCAGCCAAAGACCATCGCTATGTGCCATATCGTAGGCCGGAGAACACAAATTAGTTTTAATGTGATCCCCTTCTCATCAGTTTTGGATTTAGAGGATGCATGGTAAAATTCTCATAGAATTTCCGTTCAATCAGGATTTTATTTTAGAAGTGTTAAATGCTGCATTGATTTTGTATTATGCTTTAAATCATTACAGAAAATGTTGTATGTGATGTTTTCTGATAATGTTACATTTTTTGCAATTGCTTCTGACAGGAATATTGGTAACATCAGAAATTCATTTTCATCTGTTAGCCTTTAAAATAATTGATTGCATGACATCCATGAAGGATATATTGGGAGAAACAGTCTTGGTTGTCAATGGCTGCATGTATGTGGGTTCTAACTTCTAAAAGAATCAAAACGGAAATTTCAGGATATGTACCATTTTTCTTAGTGTGCAGATGTTTTTCAGAAGCTTGTAAAAGATTTGTTAGCACAGGAGATAAGAATCTGGCATCTCCTGAACTCTTGGGATGGAATTCCTAGTATTTGTGAGAATACTCTTGTTATAGCATATTGCCACTTAAATTAGACTCGGTTTGCACATCTATGGTTGGCATGCATTGTACACTTTAGCAGCAATGTTCGAGGTTTAAAATTTCAATTATTAGCCTATGCAATAGAAACAAATCACTTTTTCCTTTGATAGAAAAGTAATGGGGATGATTTCGGGATCGCAGAACAAATCATTTGAAATTATTGCTTTAAAGTTTTCAGAAAATTTGTCAAAGAAATTGAGTCCAATACTGGGATATCATTTATATTTTATCTCTTTTAGATAAGGAAGTACTCTTGGATTTTATTCATATGAGTTTTATGGTATATTTTATGCCTTTGAGTTATGTTATTACTGTTTGAATTTAGAACCAGAAGGCAATCCTTATTTACTAAGTATTCTTTGAAATTTTTTATGCCCCCAGACCAGATAAACCTGATGCCGATATGGCAGATAATGTTGATAACTTAGAAATTCTGCTCATAGTGGAAATTTCCAGACTGCATCACCACCAAAGAAGAATTCTCAGGTTTCTTGAAAAGGGGGGATATATGTTTCTACAAGTGGGTCAGATCCTTCTGTACTTACTATGTTTGGAACCATTTCATATGATAGATGCAAACACAAAATCGGAATCAATTGAATGCATAAGTCCAATAGTTGGTAGCATTGGGCATAATTACACACCCATGTGGGTAGGCACTAGGTGATTTTTTTTCTTCCTATTGTTTCAGCATGTTAGCCAGCATCCTTACCATGATCCACAAAATTTAGCCTTAGACACATCTCATCCATGCCCTAGTGAGCCACTTTATTTCATCTAGCTTGCTCATCCGATGAAGGTGGGTCATCTATTGTAAGGTAAATTGACCATTTTTGTATTCAAGTGCTTTCATTTAATGTTTATGGGCACTCTAGTATGGATCAGTGTTGAAAAAGTTGGCATCGACCAAAAAATAGCAAGGGTCCCGAAAACAAATTTTCAACAACATTACCAAAAAATCGGCAAAAATTGACAAACATTAAAAAATGCAAAATATAGTATTTTTTTTTTTTTCAAAATTTTAAACATATAAAGCAACAACATGAAATAAACACATTGGCACATAAATACGAAGAAAACACTGATATATATGATGTAGTGGATGTCAAATAAAAATGATACATCAAAGTCAATATCAAATCCTACTGATCCCTAATAATTGTCCAATCTGTTGAAGAATCTAGGGCATGCATAATTAACTTGATTCTTCATTACATGATAACAATTTGTGAAGTGTTTATACAATTTTATCTTAGTTTGATGTTTACTTCATTATTAGCATGTGTATGTTAGGTTCATCAAATTGCTATCAAAACAAAAAGAGAGACAAGAACACAAATGTTTGGCTTTCTGGCAGGGCCAAAACATCTGCCTCTTGGAGAGGAAAACCCACGCATAAATTCTTCCTATAGAGATTCCATTGACGAATACCAAGACCATGACCCTTGACACAATCTGCCACTCCAAGACCAAAACATCAACCCTCTTCCTTGCCATTACTGAGATCATCATCATCATCACTGCTGCTTACACTGATGTCATCAAAGTTGCACTACTGTTGCACTTTTAATTGAGATCATCCTCGTTGATTTCATCAAGACCATAGTTGCTATATCTGCAATAAAATCACCATTGCTGCAACATGAATGTTTTCACAACAATATCACCGAAATCATTTGCTAATGCATCTCTCACTGTACTAAGATCATTGTTGCACTTAGAGACAATGAGATCATAAAGTCATGATCCACTGCTACTATGGTTATGGTTATGCCAGGATCAAGTTACTGCTCCTTGTAGTACATCAAGATTGCATCATACTAAGTTCGAGAGTTGTGGACAATGGGATTTGTAGGGACTCCCAAATCTCCATACTTAATCGTTGGATCATAAATTGGGCACGTGTATTATTTATAAATATATTTCAATTATGGAAGTTTATTTTTATGTTATTTTAATAGTTACTATTATAATTTAGATGAATCAATTTTAATCATTATCATTATTATAATTTAGATGAATCAATTTTAATCATTATCACTATAATATTACTTGATTATTTTGTCTCACCACCTAGTTTATTGTTTTTGGAATTTTTTGGAACATAATATTTCATTTTCAAAGTTATTTTCAATAGTATTTGTATCTAAAACCTCTTGGAACATAATACCTTATTTTCTAAGTCATTGCTAATTGCTAACGTGAGAACTATTGCTTATCAATATCATATGTCAAAAAAACCATAATTAATTTTATATGACGCCTTTTTATATGACATCTTTTAATTAATCAATTTAATAAAAAATATAGAAAAATATTACTTTTAAAATAATTTCAACCTTTAATAAAACAACGTGAACATTAATAAAAAAAATATTCTACATTAAATACTTATTCTTAATTATTTTATTAATTTTTTTTTTTTAATTCAAAAATAATAATTTTTTCTCAAAATTAAATAAAAAATTTAAATTTAAAATTATTAATATTTGATTTGAGTTTTAATTTAAATTGTTAAATATTATATTTGAATTTATATCCGTTAATTTTGTTTTATAATTTGTTATTTATATTTATAAATGTAATGTAAACACTACTAAATTTTTTACAAAAATTAAATAAATCTAAAATAAAATTAACCAAATTCATATTAAAAAATCATATTTATTATCCATTAAAATTTATAATCTATTTATATCTTCATAATAACAAATTCCCAAAAATCTTGCTAACCATTAAAACTTATAATGAATTTAGATCTTTATAATCCAAAAACCCAAAAATTATATTTAATATCCTATAAAATTTATAATCAATTTATATCTTCATAATCAAAAGAACAAATCTTACATTAAGCTAAAAAATTCATTAAAATTTATAATGAATTTAGATCTTCATAATCCAAAAACCCAAAAATTATATTTAATATCCTTTAAAATTTATAATCAATTTATATGTTCATAATCAAAAGAACAAATCTTACATTAAGGTAAAAAATTCCAACAACGAAACTTTATATCAATTTGTATCTTCATAATGAAAAGACACAAATCATGCATTTAGGTAATGAAGTCCAACCATTTTTGTGGTGGGCGTTTTATTAAAAAACTACAAAATTTTCATTGATCTTGAGGTAAGGGACGAAGTCTTATAATTTAGGATTTATATAGTAATATGTATAAATTATTTAACTATAATTATATGAAAAATAATAATTGGGTTAATATAATCGGAGGTTTTATAAATATAATAAAAAAATTTAATATTAAAAAATGTCTTATTAATGCATATATTTACTTGATTAAGCATGTATAAAAATATTATAACTCAATTTTAATTTGAGAAAAAAAATTTACACATTTTATTGTAAAATGACCCATTTTGCTAAATAAAATTTGCTTATATATTAAGTTCCCATCTAATTAGAATATGAACTTATTAGAGTTGGAATAATCTTAAATCCTTAGGAAATTGGTGGGTGGGGAGTTTAATTTGAGAAAAAAAATGAATTACACATCTTATTGTAAAATGGACCATTTTATTAAAAAAATTGCTTATATATTAATTTCCCCATCTAATTAGAATATGAACATATTAGAATTAGAATAAATCTCAAATCTTTGGGAAATTGGTGGGCAAGGAGCCAAGTGGCACAAATATAATTTTTTAAATATATTAAAAGTCAAACGCAAGCTTCCACCATTTTTATTAGCCAAGCCTAGTTTAATAACCTATAATCATTCATTTATAATGGAGGTATTTTTTCGCTCTGGGCTCGCTGCGCTGCCCTAGTCGCGCCTGCGCCCTCTTGTAAGCGTTCCTCATGGCGTCTGGAGGTGGCCCTGCGGCCCCTCCCCCACTTCCCCCGGAGGTCGTGGCCTTCAAGGCTCTGGTTTCTGCTTCTGGAAAACGTCAGGTCTCTGGCCCGCAGCAAAAATTCGTCAAAAAGCTGGACAATATTCCCAAGGTGGCCTTACCTGAGGAGGAAATATGCAGATCAGCTCTGAATCTTGCAGAAAAAGGCCTGATCGGACAGTTCACCGGTTTGTGGCCATCCCCGAGAGTTGTCGAAGAATGGGTCAAAAGGAACTGGCTACCTTTGGTCAACGAAGGAATCAAGATCTATTTTGTTGGCAAAGGGTTCTTTGTTTTTCTGTTTGACAATCCAGAAGACAGAGGCCTGATCTTCAGAAACGGGCCATATTTCATGGGGCCCCAAGGACTCTACTTGAACAAATGGTCTACAGATTTCGACCCAACGCAAGATGTGCCTAAGGCGGTTCCTGTCTGGGTGCGCCTCCCGCATCCTCCCCTTCATTGCTGGAATCAAGGCTCCCTACAATCCATTGGAAACGCTCTCGGAAAATACATAGACCAAGCCCCAAGGAAGGACTAGTATTCCTATGCCCGGATCTGCGTGGAGGTCGATTTGGAAATAGGATTACCCGAAGCGATTTAGCTATCGGTGGCAAACTGGACACACATACAAGAGCTTGATTTCGAATAGTTGCCCTTCAAGTGTCGTTTCTGCCACGAGTATGGGCATTTTGCTAGATACTGCAAAAAAAGAAGTGGGGAGACTCCAGAGAAGGAAAAAGAAGATCAATGGAAACAGGCAAAGAAGACAACAACTAACAGGCAGAGCAACAAAAACAAGGCTAAAGGGCCAGAGAACAAAGTAGATAACGGAAGCACTAGTAACCAAAATGCCGGAAGCAGTGAAACAAAAGGCAATGAGGGAGATAAAAATCCCTTTGAAATCCTCACGTCTCCTTCAGATCCGCCGGAAGCAGGGGAAGAAGAACCACTACAGCAGGAGAATATGGAAACCCTAGACCCTGGTAATACCCCAAGCACCATCCCAAGCAAAATTTCTTCTCCATCATATGCAGAGATAATAAAAAAAAAGAAAAAATCAATAGAGAATATGGGGTCATCAGACGATGAATCTCAAGAAAAGTCATCAAAAAGGGTTGGACGAAGAACAAATAAGGAAACCAGAGAAGAGGAGTCAGAAAAACAAAAATCTCTCGGCAGTCAAGCAACAATTGAAATGACCCTAGGGAGGACTGTCAGGCCAAGGGCCTCCAAAGGAGGAGGGCCTACCCCTTCAAGCGGTAAATGATGCAGTTGATCTCTTGGAACTGTAGGGGTCTGGGTAATCCCAATAAGGCAGAGGCTATCAAAGACTTACTGAAGATAGAGACCGCGGACATCCTTATGCTCCAAGAGACCAAAGTAGAAGGGGAAGCCCTTCTAAACACCAACGTTAATAAATGGAAATTTGATTCAGGAAAGGCTGTTAGTGCAAGGGGTACAGCTGGAGGATTAGGTACTATATGGACAAAAAACTTCTCCCTAGAACGATTTTCAGCGACTCAACATTGGATCTTCACAGAGCTGCGCCACACTGTAAGTAATCTCACCCTCGCCCTGTTTAACTTATATTTCCCAGTTCATTATGAAGAGAAGAAAGAATGCTGGAGGTCACTTTCAGATTATATAGTGCAAATCAGTCCAACAAATTTGGTTATAGGGGGGGACCTGAACATAAATTTAGATCCCAAAGAAAAGAAAGGAGGGATCCAGTCCAGAGATCCTTTCATTAGTACAGTGGGCAATTTGATTCAGCGTTGGGACTTGGTAGACTTCAAACCAGTGAAAGGCAAATTCACCTGGACAAACAATAGAACCGGAGAAAATCATATCTCAGCCAGATTGGACAGGTTTCTTATCAGCAGTTCTTTAATGATGGACAACATAATTGTTTTCACTAAAATTCTTCCAAAACTCACATCGGATCATAAGCCAATTCTCTTATGCCTAAAAGAGGAAGAGGATTTAGGCCCCCTTCCATTTCGTTTCAACCCTCTCTGCGCAGGCAAGGATGGGTTTTTAGAAACGGTCCAAGCAGCATGGATGACAGAAGTTAATGGTTCCCCAAGCTTTGTGTGGGACCAAAAATTGAAAAATACAAAAACAACACTCAAAGCTTGGATAAAGAAATCCACGCAATCCCCCAATAGGCAGAGGAAGGAGGCAGTAATTCAATTGGAAGGAATACAATTTGAAATGGAGGAAAAAGATCCCTTGTCCACAGATTTAGCCAACGAAAAATCGGCTCAAAAGAATGTATACTGTTCTTTCAGGAATGAAGAGGAATACTGGCGTTTAAAGTCTCAAAGCCTGTGGCTCAAATCAGGGGACAGAAATACCTCTTATTTTCATAGACAGTGCAGGGCCCGTCTCTCGCGCAATCACATATCAGAAATAACCAGTTCCAGTGGTCAGGTTTATAAAGGTTTCTCTCAAATACAAGAGGCAGCGGTAAATCACTTTCGGAACCTTCTTAGTGCAGAAAAAAATGGTGAGGAGGAGGACGAAACAGAGTTTCTCACAGCCATCCCAAATCTAGTCAGCGAGGAAGATAATGATTCTTTGATGAGCCCAACAACGGAAGAAGAGATAACTAGTATTGTTTGGTCCATGGATCCTGATAAAGCCCCAGGTCCCGACGGTTTCTCAATACATTTTTACAGAATTTGTTGGGAGATCATCAAATTTGACCTCTTCAGAATGATAAGAGGAGTCTTGAGGAAGGCAAAAGTGGGCGGGGGTACAAAATCTACATTCCTCGCTTTAATCTCCAAGGAAACTAACCCAAGATCCTTTGACAGATACAGGCCGATCTCCCTGTGTAATTCATCATACAAGATCGTGGCCAAGCTGCTGGCAAACAGAATTAAGCCTCTTCTCCAAAAACTTATCTCCCCAGCCCAAGGAGGATTTGTGAAAGGCAGACAAATCCTTGATAATGTCATCCAAATTCAAGAGGCCCTCCATTCAAGCCACGCACGGAAAGAACAAGGTATGATTATCAAATTAGATATGAGTAATGCTTTTGACCGTGTTAATCGATCTTTCTTGCTCAGGGTTCTTGAAGCCTTTGGGTTCAGTCAGGAATTTATAAATATCATCAAAGCCTGCATTGAAAATATCTGGATCGCTCCAATGGTGAATGGGAGACCAACTGAGTTCTTCCCCGCTACCAGGGGACTGAGGCAAGGCTGCCCTCTGTCTCCCTTTCTCTATATTCTGATGGCAGATTCATTAAGCAGAAAATTAACACAGGAGCAGCATCGTGGCACCATTCCTGGGATAAGAATCGTGCAAGGCGTATCTCCAGTGAACCATGCGCTCTTTGCCGATGATTCACTCCTGCTCGGCGGCGCCTCCTTGAGAATTGCTAAAGCATTCAAGTCAATCCTCCAAAAATATTGCAGTGTCACTGGAGCTCTTATCAGTGAAAGGAAGAGCGCAGTTTATGGTTGGAATTCCGATCATCAAACAATTGATAGGATAGCCAGTGAATTGGGTTTTAAAGGATACGTAGAGTGGGACAAAATAAAGTACCTTGGTCTTCCGTTGACGATGGGATCCAATCGGAATAACTTGTGGGAGGAGGTAATTTCCAAGTTCAATAAGAAGATAGCTGCGTGGGGCGGAGTCTGGCTTACCTCAGGAGGCAAGCTCACTCTCATCCGGTCGGTTCTTTCTGCTCTGCCTACTTTTCAAGCCACTCTGTTGTTGGCTCCAAGGCAAATCGCAGACCAGATTTCCTGTCTAATTCAGAACTTTCTGTGGAATGGTGGGAAGGGGAACAGTAATTGCTTTCACCTTGTTAATTGGGAAATGGTGAAGCGCCCAATCATTGAGGGTGGTCTGCAAATTAGAGACCCCCTTCAAGCAAATCTGGCGCTGGGTTGCAAACTTCTGTGGCAGCTAATCTCTGAGCCCACGCACCCAATCAGCCAGATCTTAAACCTCAAATATCTCAGAAATTGGTCGATCATCACCTTCAACCCCGCTTCTTCTCCAAAAGGAACTCTGGCATGGAGGCTCTGCTGTAAAGGGATCGATTTTTTCAGAACACATTTGTATAAAGTTCCAGGTAATGGCAAAAAGACTTGGCTGTGGAGAGACCGAATTATGGGCCATCCCCCTCTCTCAGAATTAAATGAAATTGCAGATTTAAGAGTTTGGCTAAGATCAAGAGGAATCAGGAAAATCGAGGACATCGCAGAGTGGGATGACGAAGGCAATTGGAAGAGCTGGAATCTGCCCATCATACCTGAGCACTTAAAAAGTCAGTTAAACATTTTTACAGCTGAAATCGCAGATTTTTCACCTGTGCATAAGGATGAGGAAGACACTTGGGGTTGGGGACAAACAGGGGTCTTCTTTGCCAAACAAGGGTACTTACAAATGCAAAGCAAAAAAGACTCCGTGCACCCGGAAGGAGTGTGGAAGCAGATCTGGGAGAGCTTCAGCATTCCGAAGATCAATTTCTTCTTCTGGACCTTGTTCCACAACAAAATTCTAACTGGCGATAACCTTTGTGGAAGGAACATTGCTGGTCCTCATCGATGCGTGTTCTGTAAAAAATCCTTGGAGACCTCAGTGCACATTTTTCTTGATTGCGAGTATGCTCAGAAGACTTGGATTAGCTTCTTGGCCGGTCTGAATGTAAGACCCCCAGTGAACTGTCCAATAACAAACATGTTCTTGTCCTGGAAAGCTAGATACCCCCATAGCATCGTTGCCAGGTCCCTCTGGTACTACGTGTCTCCTTTCATAGGTATGCTGATGATCTCTGCCATCGTGTAAGCTCATTTTATGATTCTACCGAGATAGTATAGGTCTTCTTCATATAACCCTAACCACTGCAATAAATCTTGTTGAAGCTGCTACATGTATATCATCATAAAGACAATATTATGTGTGAACGCCCAGATCACACGCTGCCTTATCTGCTCTATCTATTCGAGGGCATCATCTTCAGATCACAGGTATGAGGAGACTCTGTCAATCCTACTGCAAGAACTTTTGATGACCCATCTAACCCATAGATCTTCTTGCAATGATGAAATCAATGAACCAAACTTGATTATCGATTAAAAGATACTTACTTGATGTGTGAAGACAAGATCTTCACCTTGATCATGTTAGCTGTTGATGAGGTAGATGCATTGATGCTTCCTTTGGATAGGAATGCAGATTCATCAGATAGAGTTATTATGGTTGTGTCCATGAACACCTTCATTCTACATCGAATACTGTCCATGCAACTTATCACTGAAGTGTAGTGAGACTCATGATCTGATTCTGTATGCCCTTCAGTAACAAGCTTTTTAAAATTCGATTTGTCAAGAATATTCTCTTTATAGAAGTACTTCAATCATTGGTATGTTGAGATCATGCCATTGAGATCACTTTGGTATAGATCAAAACTGTGGGAGTCACCAAAGTCATTGCTATGAATGCTTCATCCTTTGATTGCTGTCCTTCAAACCTTTTGTTGTAGACTTGATGATGTACAATGCTTTTTGAATCTAGGTCTTGTTCTTTGATTGTAGATCCTTTAGCTAGTTTTATGCCTTGACCTCTGAATGTCTCTTTTTTGCCCCTTTCCTTAACTATTGAACCAATCCCTCTGATACCATGTTGAAGAATCTAGGGCATGCATAATTAAGTTGATTCTTCGTTACATGATAACAATTTGTGAAGTGTTTATACAATTTTATCTTAGTTTGATGTTTACTTCATTATTAGCATGTGTATGTTAGCTTCATCAAATTGTTATCACAACAAAAAAGGAGACAAGAACACAAATGTTTGGCTTTCTGCCAGGGCCAAAACCTCTCCCTCTTGGAGAGGAAAATCTACATATAAATTCTTCTTATAGAGATTCCATTGACGAATACCAAGACCATGACCCTTGACACAATCCGTCTCTCCAAGACTAAGACATAAACCCTCATCCTTTCCATTGCTGAGATCATCATCATCACTGTTGCTTACATTGATGTCATCATAGTTGCACTACTGCTGCACTTTTCAATGAGATCATCCTCATTGATTTCATAAAGACCATAGTTTCTATATATGCATTAAAATCACCATTGCTGCAACATGAATGCCTTCACAACAATATCACTGAAATCGTTTCCTAATGCAGCTCTCACTGTACTGGGATCATCACTACACTTCGAGACAATGAGATCATAAAATCATGATCTATAGCTACCATGATTATGTTTATGCCAGGATCAAGTTACTGCTCCTTGTAGTATGTCAAGATTGCATCATACTAAGTCTGAGAGTTGTGGTAACTAATGAGACCGTGTGTCTCCTTTCATAGGTATGCTTAGGATCTCTACCATCATGTAAACTCATTTTATGATTCTGCCGAGATAGTATAGGTCTTCTTCATATAACCCTAACCACCGCAATTCATCTTGTCAAAGCTGCTACATGTATATCATCATAAAGACAATAGTATGTGGGAAGGCCTAGATCACATGCTGCCTTATCTACTTTATCTATTCGAGGGAATCATCTTCAGATCACAGGGATGTCGAGACTCTATTCATAAATGATATAGTATCTATATGCATATGCCGAGACTTATCCATAGGTGACTGCGCATAATTGTCAAGATAACTCGTAGTGGTTATATCATCGATATGCATATATTCAAAGGCTGCTTATGAGACTGTATAGACTTTACTGTAATGCTATGACTGTCATCATGAGGATCTGAGAATATATCTAGCCTAGATTGTTGCGTCCTCATAAGTTCTTCCTTCTCCATACACCCGAGATCATGACTGCGCCTAAAACCAAAATGAGGTGCAGTCAAACCCTACTGCGACTCTGCTCCTATGCGAAATTTCAGAGGCATTTGCGAGTTTTGTGTCTCTTGTGTCTCTCATTTGCAGATCCTCAACATGGTATTTATAGTGCTTTGTGCACTATATTTGAGTCGACATGATCCCATGAACCGATGTGACTTTTTCTCAAGCCAACGTGACTTTAATTTATGCGTTTAATTTATTTTTGGAGCTAGCATGAAGACCTCTTGTTTTCACTTGCAGACTTCTTGAAGGATTATGCTTGGTCTTTGGAGGGCTTTTTCACAAGTTTGTAGACTTGAATACATTTACATAAACTCATAAAGAGTTTCTATACATATGATATGACTCTATGACATATAAATAAATCCTAAAGACATCAAGAAGAAGTCTTTTACCTAATGACACTTCTTGCTCATGAAACCCATGTAGCAAGATTACAAAATTTTTTTATTACATCAATTACAAAGATCATGTCATTATGAAGACCGAACTTAGTTACACTTTCTTCGACACAATCAAGGACTCAAATGTGGAGAACCAATGCAAAATCACATAACATATATAAATGTATGTCATCATCATGAGCTATATGTAACAAAACAAACAAAACTAACAACTAGTTATCTAAGATTAGTGCCCTTACCCCTTTTACGGGAAAAGATGATGCATTGTTTGCGAGGCCCTAACAATCGAAGGTCTCGGCCTTGCACCTAATGTTAAAGGATCACTGTTGGGTATGGAATTGTGCTCTCCTATATTTGTAGAAGATGATGTTGATGCTCCCACATTCTCCTCGTCCTTTGTTGCTGCTGCTGTTTCTCCTCCCCTGAGTCCTCCTCCTCTTACTGCCCCTGTACTAATGGTTCCTCCTCTAACCATGTATGTGACTCCACGATGGCAACTGTTGTTGCTTAGATTGTATAGACATGGTGCAACAACGACTCAAGGCTGGGGCTGTCACTCTAACCTTCACCCACTCCGTTCTAGTTGTCTCCCAACAACAAGGTATGGGGGGTAGTCCCTATAGAAGATAGAAATGGAAGACTTTTTGGCAATCAACAAGTTCAGGAGACAGTTGAATGGTCCAGCCACTTGGTTGATTTTAGCAAGTTCAAAGGATTAGATTTAATTATTAATGAGATTAGTGCCTTATGGAGTCAACTTGCTTGCTTTTAGATCAATTAAAGACCAAGTAACCAGATGACAAACTACTGCTTAAATTCTTAACTAACCTATATGCTATGAAAATCCTAAGATTTATGTGAAATGTAAGAATCTTGGTTACTTTTAATTATATTCCTATTCTAGATGATTCCTCCCTCCTAACTATTTCGAAGCTAGTCTCTAGAGTAGGTTATGAGAAAGAGGCCAAGGGGAAGCAAACAAAGGCTTGATTAATGATACCTTCCCTTAGGTACTAACCATCTGGTGCCTTCGACATTGTAGAGATTGTGGTTTTGATGACTGCAAGGTCACCATGTTAACCACTAAAGAGGTGCTAGGCTTTGCACGCTAGATAAGAAAGGGTGGCCCTAAATGTTTGTTAACCAAGCTTATGATTGGGGGTAAATTATTAGGTGCAAGACTAGTCCTAGAATGAGATGCAAGGATTATGAGTGCTTCTTGAGGTAATATTGTTGTAAGCATTCTTTAAGTACTTAGTTATGATTTGATCTTAAGTTACATCAACAAGTACTTACCAATAAGATGCAACCTTAGCCACAAGAAAATGTACCAAGTTATCAAGTGCCAACAAGGTACCACAAGAGATATCAACTTAATACATGAACCATCAAATGACAATTAGAACAATAGTTCTCAATACAAGATGCCAATGCTTAAGATAGACAACAACATTATCGATGCTTGATTCAAGATATACTAATATTGCTTAATGCCAATAATTAACAAGATATTCAATTTCAACCAATGAACCCTTAGATTTAATGCCAATGTGAAATTATCATTCACAATTAGATACCAATATTCAATGAGCTCTTAGATCTATTAACCATTCAACAAGATGAGACTAATGTGCTTTATGGAGTGAGCTTATCAGATGTGATCTTATGAAAAACTTAAACTTTAGTAAACTCACAACAATTAGAAACCAACGACAATTTTGATGCTACCGATGCTAGCTACCTTCTTTACAACAACACATAAAACCATGAAACAAGTAAGAATTATTATTAGTAGAGTATGAACAATGGAAATCTCTTATGTTACTTATGTTCCAATGTGCTCTAAATGAGCAATACATGAATGTTATGACAACAATATGTAAATTTTATTTTATAGCTCTTTAAGTGTAAGATGAGATGCATATGCTTGCCAAATAAGAACAATAAGAACACAAATGCCCAATCAACTTGTTAAAAAGTGTAACTAGGTTCGGTCTTCATAATGACATGTGTAGTTATGATTTTATGTAATTGATGAAAAGAATAAAAATAAAATTATTTTAATTCTTGTCTCATGGGTTTCACGAGCAAGGAATTTTATTTTAGTGATGGCTACCATTGTGAGCCTTTAGGATTTGTCATCTAGTCATAAAAGTCAATTTGAGTCTGTCATGTATAAAGGACCCTTCTTGGGCATGTTACATTTTTGTATGAGTCATTAAATTTATAGGAAGGCCCTCCAAGACCAAACAACGTTTCCTCCTCAAGTTGGCTTCAAGAAAGAAATAATAATATCTCTTCAAAGGACACATCGACTCATGCTCTTGTCAAGTCGGCTAATTAGCATGGGCAACAACTATATATAGGGCAACGTGACATTATTTCAGGATCAAATTTTTGGTCAGGGAACAATTTGCAGTAGGAAGTGTGAGGAAGGAGTCCCATGACCAATGAGGGGTAGGAAAGGAAAGGTGAAGTCCGTGGTATTATTTTTGGGTATGTTTTGGGATAATTCACTTCACACATGCAAGGAAAGGGTGTTGTCCATTGCAGAAGAAGTCGAGGTTCTACTGTGATACTTGAAGGTTGGATCTAGGAGAAAATTGAGGTGCAACACAGGCCAGTTGCCAAAGAGGAATATTCCACCTCAAGCGAAGGAAATCAAAGTAGAAAGGATGGTCATCTACACGTGCTAGAGTTTCTGATTTAGGGCTGAGAAGTTGTAGGCCTAAAGCAGGGGAAAGAAAGCTGAGATTTGAAAGGAAGTCAAAGCAGAAGGAAGGAGCAGGTAGTTGACTATTGTTGAATCAAGAGGGAAAGATAAGAAGCTTGGTGTCTTGGCCTTGGAGAGGTCAAATAGGTCAAGGGTCTTGGTCTTGGTATTCATCAATTGGAATCTCTATAAGAAAAAGAATTTGTTTGGGTTTTCCTCTCAAAGAGTGAGAGGTTTTGGCCCAGGATGATAGCCTATATTCTATGTCTCTTGTCTCTTTATGGTTTATGCATTCGTAGCTGTTTGATGAAGAAGAACACTAATAACCTAAGTAAAAGAAGATCATAATCTAAAGAAGTAAAAAGCACTCACAAGCAATTACGAGGAAAAGAGAAATCACTTAATCTATATGCCCTAGATTTCTCAACATAACTTTGGCAATATGAAATTATGAGTTGATTAGTCCTTTTGTGATGCAAACACCATTGCTATATCAAAGTCATTATGTAGAGATGACATTCACCTACTCTTATGAAATCAAGCCAAATTATGATTACCCAACTTATCCAATTAATTTATCAATGCAATAAACAATATGTGAGTTGATGTTATGACAATTAATGTGTCTTTTACCACAATTAAGAAGAAATAGTACTGCTGTAGGTAAAAAATGGGGTGAGTAAGGGTTTGAAAGGTAAACCAATGGCCTTAGGCCTTGCAGCTCACTTTCCCAACTTTCCAAAAATTTTCCAATGACTGGAACACTTGCAAACACAAAAAATTGTGCCAAATTCCTTTGCAAAACACACCAATACTCGGTCCTAAAATAAAAAATGGACCCACAAAGGCAAAGATGGAAAAATAGGGCAAGGGAAAGGCTAGAGAGAGGGGGAAGCATGCCTTTTAGGGTTGTGGATAAGGCCTAGAATCCAAATAGGCCTCACAAGAAGCCATGGAAAGGATGTCGCTAGGCTAAGGGAGCGGCTGGGAGGCCTTAGAGGCATGTGGCTTAGGGTCAAGGCCTCACAAGGGGCCGCAAGCCCAGGAACGCTGCAACTTAGGGACAAAGGGTGGAGGAGGAGTTGGTAGAGGCTATTGAGGAGGGATAAGGGGAGAAAGAGGGGAAGGGAGGCCTGCAACAGGCCTAGGAGGGGAGGCTGAGGTCCTTAGGCCTTACGACCAAGCCTACAAAGGCCAAAAACACCCACAACAGGGGCTAGGAAGGTAGGTTGAGGTCTCTAAGGCTTGCGGCTAGGCCTGGAAGGGTGACAACAACCCTAAAAGGGGCCATGCCAGGGCTTTAAAGGCCAAATTAGGCATGCGACTAGGGTTGTAAGGGAAAAAGTGTCAATGACTAGGCTTAGGAAGGAGGACGGTGGGCTTGTAGGCCTTATAAAAATTTGAAAACCTCGCCAAAATGTGATTTTGATTCAGATCTTCAGTATTTTCCCGAATCACGGCAAAATTTCTTGTTGCTGGCCTTACAAAAATTCCAGGGACTAGATCTTACCCTCAAGGGCTTAGATCTAGCTCTAACCCGACAAATCTACTTGAACATCACCTGCACGAATGAAAATAAAAGTATCCAAAACCCCAATATATTTACAAAAATTCAAAACCCCAAAACCCAGCTGCAAAAGAAAGATTAGAAAAATCTATATACAAAGATAAAAAAAATAGTCTACAAAATATACAAATATACATTGCTCGAAAGATTTTGAGGAATATTGTTTTGTAAATTTTGACCATGGCTAAATGAATTTCAAAAGATGGATATTATCCACAGCCTTAGAAAAGTAAGAAAATCACATAAAATATCTAAAGTCCAAACAAGGTGAGTCTGTGCCCATAGTCCGTGAACTCGGAGCCCAAGGGTCGAGGAACCTGCAAATTCTATATATTTCTTAAGAAAAATCGTTAGATCATACAACGAATCAGATCACCTAAGATAAGCCCAAAACTTACCGATAAAATGTTTCTATCATCTACAAATGAAATAACAATTCAAATAATATTTGAAGCACAATATAGGAACACACATACCCAACACATACAACAAATCAATGAGACAAAGACATCATGAATTGTACCCTAAAGTTTTTTATTATGAAATTCAAACGTTCCTAGTAGAACTTTGGCTTCACATCATCATTTACAAAATTGTATTTGACCAAAGATGAAAAATAAAAGCAAAATGCCTTATGTTTATAGAGAAATCCCTCCAACTTGGAAAATAACAGCTAGGTGGGGGACCTCCAAAATTTGACTTCTTCATGACCCACAATTTTTTTGGCCATTTTCTACTTGCAGAAAATAATTTCTCTAATTTTGATTTTTTGACTCTAAATTAATTAATTTTCTAGCTTAAGATTTAATTTTTATTTTGTTAGAAAAATTAATTAATTGACACAAGAGGAATTGATTATTTTTCCACCCTCAAATACTTTAGCCATGGTTTCTGATTACGAAGGACCATGCACTAAAATATTTTTTTTGTATTAGATGATTTACAAATTCAGCCCTCAAAGGGGAATAATTTTTCGTTATAGATACTCATAATTTTTTACCCAATTTTGCAACACAATATGATCTAGTAGACCAAGTTATCCGTAATAAAATAATTTAGTCAAATAGCTTAAATTATTCCCAAATCACTTTTACAATAGAATTTTCTAAGACCACTAGGACTCACCTAATACCTTGTCGATAAATTCCACCCTAGCTTTGGGGTTGAGGTTGAAGGGAAAAACTCTAGTGACCATCCGTGTTCAGAAACAGATAACGGTGAGACGAAAAACCTCTTAGGATGAAATTCTTTGCCAAAATCATAGGCTTACCCCTAGGTTATATAATTTACGATCGTACTAGCATCATTTACATTACAAACTTGCAGAATGGTTTTACAATGATATAATAATCTATTGGCTAATGATCCTGATATTTTGAAAATTTTGGCACAACTTCTCCCTTGGAATTGTGACAGAATGGGTGCAACAGGAACCTCAAACTCCGCCCTCCATTTAGACAATACATCAATATTATTTAAGGAAATGGTATCCACATCTAGTAGTTTCTCTATTTGCTTGACCTGTGGTCGGTGATTGTAATGAACACATACAAAGTCATTAAGGCATGAGAACTCCAACCTGTAAGAGTGTCATAAAAAAATTAATGAGTCTTGACACTTGAGGGTCATAACTTACAATAAATGTAATTGCTTAGTTGAAACTCAGTTATAACTTATTGTGCTTCTTTGAGTGTGTTTTCTCAAATACACTACAATTGCACTTACACTCCGAAGTGCTATAGGTCTGATTGAGGATTCCCACATTAGGGGAATTTTGAGGTCTAAAATGGTCCCCCTAAGGAAATTATAAAATAATAGTGAAAATAAAAAAATAAGATCAGATTACATCATCAAATTTTAGAGGGAAAAAAGAAAAACTACTTTTTCAACTTGTATTTTCAACTTATCTCCCTATGGGTTTACTCAAATTTCGAGCGGGAACACTCGTTGGATGCATAATTTGATTTCTCATCCAAGGAGTACCCATGTTACATATTTTCGATCGACCCTACTACACGAAAAACATGATTGCAATCATGCTTTTTTGATGTATTTCTCATTTTCGTGTAGGGGTCCATCGAAAGTATGCAACATGGGTACTCCTTGGATGAGGAATTAAATTTTGCACCTAACAGATACTCCCACTCAAAATTTGAGTAAAACCTTAGGGAGATAAGTTGAAAACACTAGTTGAAAAAAAATGTTATTATTTTATTATTTTTTAATCTCCTTACCTTTTTACCCCAAAAATGGTGAATCATCCCCCATGGTTGACATCATCATCTTGAATCCTATTGGTCCTTGTATAGTTTATTTTGGTTGTACATTTTTCTTAGGAGGCCCATTTTAGACCTCAAAAGTTCTCTAATGTGGTCAATTTCTGTGAATTTGGTGCCCTTGCACCATAGCTTCCTCACCAAACATCTACAACAAAATAAAGAAAAAAAATAAAACATAATTAAACTTTCAAATAAAACATAACTGAATTTAAAAATAATTAGTAAATTCTAATGAGTCATGACTTGTCACTTATTTGCCATGAAGATGGTCCTTTCAAGAATAACATCATTAAAGCCAAATAGCCCAACACCGTCCTTATAGATCTCTATCTCATGATTGATTTTTCCACAAAGATTAAGATCAGGGACCATCCTATGAATACAGATATGGAGCCCTTCCATCATTTCAGAATCAAAATCAAAATTACATTTGTAGGAAAATCTAGGGTTGCAGAAAAGAGTTGCTGCATAAATGGGTTGATGAAGAATCCCTACCCACTAACTATCAATCACATCCCATAACATCATCTGTCTATTAAACCCAACAAAACCATTGTCCGCATAAAGCATGAATGGTCTCTTTCAACCTATCCATAGCCTCATACAAATCAGCCATTGCATGCTTATCCCCATCTTCCAATCTCAAAATCTTTACCATAGGTTCACTAACTGAGCACGCTTCGACTCCTTGCCGAAATGTGTTAATGTAAACAATTTTTGCAATGTCTCTTTCATCCTGTCTTTTGTTGTATTTATAATCACGCCACTCATAAAAAACACACATTTTCTTCAACTCAAACTGACATTGAAGCAAAGACTGAATAGTAATGAAGTTCTTGGCAAAACGTGTGATTGCAAGATGCTGCAACTCCCTGTTTTTGGTGCATCTCCTCATGAGGCTAAGAACAAAAGCATGGTTATATATAAACTTGGGGATGCTCCTAGCCATATCAGTCACCTCCTTAATGAAGGAGAGCTTCCCCATATCATCAACCATTAAATTGATACAATGTGCTGCACATGGAGTCCGGAACAACGAGTGGTGTCTGTCCATAAGCATTTGTTTTCATTATTTGTTATAACTTGCACCACGTTCTGCACACCAATTTCTTGGACGAACCCATTTAACAACTCACATATCAATGTTGCATCTTTTAGATGTGCTGATGCATCCACTTATTTAATAAACATGGTATCTATAGGACGATGTAGCAAGAAATTTAGAAGGGTCCTACCCTTCCTATTTATCTAGCCATCAGACACCAATGTATATCTAGAGACTTCCCATCACTGCCTTAACTCCGCTGATCTAGAGTTGATGTTCTTCTTTTCTGCTTGAAGAATTGACCCCAACAACTCCTCATATGTAGTAGCACTTTTGTGTTGAAATGTGTAACTAGGTTCAGTGTTCATAAATATGAAATGCACTTTTGATTCTTGTATATTGCAAAAAGAAAGAATTTATTATTTTTATTTTTGTAGGATGGGTTTCATGCTCAAGGTCTTTTATTTAAAGATCAAGCACCCACTGAGTGCTTCTAGGGATTTTCCTAGGGTCAAGAAGTTAAAAGAATCATTGTCATATGAAGAAAACTCCAATAGGTACATTGTAACTTGTAAAAAAAATATTTTTGTATTTAAAAGTGTCAAAATACCCTCCAAGGCCAACTTAGCCTGAGAGCTAAGAAGTCAGCCTCATTAGCGCATGTTGTCCTCCTTGGAAGCCTATATATAGGAGGGAACTCAACCTCCTATGGATTTTTATTCATATTCTCATCATCTAAGTGAAGGAAAAGTAGAAGAATGCTAGCAAAGAAGGAAGGAGGAAGAAGGACGAAGATTTGGGTTCTTTCTTTCTCTCTCTCTCTCTCTCTCACATGTGCGAAGGAGGAAAGATAGGGTTTTGATGTTGCAAGGTCGAAGTTGAGGAAATTGTATAAAGAAGGTCAAAGCAAGGTCTAATAGGTCACCTACAAGCCCTATAAGAAAGAGGAACCTGAGCGAAGATAAAAGGAATCCTTGGAATCCCAAAAATTGCTCACATGTGCGGAAGTAGTAATTGTTACAGGGGTTGAAAATTTCAGACTTGCAGTAAAGGCTGAAATTTTGTAGATGGGGGTCAAAGTTGTGCAACTGGAAGAAATTTGACTAGGTTTGACTTGGATAGAGGAAGCACATCATCAAGAAGGTCTCACTTGGTATTGGAAGGGTATTGGTCTTCGTCTAGAGGTCTTGGAATTTATCATTTGAAGAATCTATAAGAAGAGAAGATATTTGCGGGTTTTCCTCTCAAGTGGAGAGGTTTTGGCCCTGGATTGCAGCCTACATCCTGTGTTCTTGTGTGTTGTTGATATTATTGTTTGGTAGTTGTTTTATGATAAGAACAACATAATATTAAGAGAAGCTAATAATGAAGAAAATTAAAAATAGATCACAAGCAATTATCAAGTTTAAGAGAAATCATCCTAAGTGCAACCCTATATATTTCTCAACATGGTTTCAAAGCTAAGGCTGGCTAAGGGCATGATGAATACATTACATCCTTGAATAAATCTTTCAAGCAATATTCTATGGTAGCAAGTCATCTCAAGCAAGGTATCAAGGTATTGTGGAATCTCCTATTATCCATCAAGAATAGTATGACCAAGACATCTACAAAGGACGAAGGGTTATTCTCAGCATTTATAGCTACATTTGAAAATGAGAATATTTGGGTAATTGATAGTGGAGCATCAATACATATGGAAAGTGAGCACAAAAAACTAAAGACCTTATCAAGAGGAAAATATTCATACTCTGTTGAACTTGGTGATGAGAAGAGCTATCTTGTAAGAGGAATTGGATCAACGTCGCTAGAGATAGAAAATGGAGGAAACATCCATATCAATCACATTACATTCGTACCAGGTTTGCAATAGAACTTACTTTCTATTTCATGTCTAGAAGATAATGGAGATAATTTTTCTTTTATAGACAGAAAAGTTGTGGTTTGGGATAAAATCTCTAGCATTGAAAATGCAAAGATCATTGGGATTCGTGAAGGAGACTCTATAGATTGTTGAATCCTCTCTCTCTAGCTTTGGTTCACATTGAAGTAAGTCCATGTGAACTTTGGCATAGAAGGTTTGGACACCTTCACTACAAAATATTACCAACTCTAAATTCAATGGTGAATGCCATCCTTGAACTCAAGGAGGATAATGAAGCAGTATGCAAGGGATGTGCATTAGGTAAAAATGTTAAGAAACCATTTGGAAGCAGTGCTTCAAGGTCAAAAGAAGTCTTGGACCTCATTCATTATGATGTCTGCAAAGTCTCTTGGCGGTAATTTGGATTATGTAACATTCATTGATGACCACTCAAGGAAAACTTGGATCTATTTGTTGAACGGCAAGGATGAAGTATTCGACAAATTTCAAGGATTCAAAATTGAAGTAGAGAACCTTATATAAAGGAGAATAAAGGTAAGATTTGAAAATGGAGGAGAGTACACATCAAAGGAACTCATATCTTTTCATAATGAGGTTGGGATTAAGAGGGAGATGATAGTCCCATATAATCTTGAACAAAATGGAGTTGCTAAACGAAATAATCGATCAACTCAGGATGTTAAATTTTCAGATTGTTCTATGTTGTATCAATTATTTTAGTCCAAAACAATACTTCAATTAGAAATCTTTCTAATTAAAATTAGTCTTTCTAGTCATCAATAGTGACTGAAGATAGAACAATAAATGAAATGACAAAAGAGACAATCAACACATCAACAAGAGACACCATGTTTGGTTAAAGACCAGGGAAAATCCCCACAAGGGGGAAAACCCTTTGAAATTATTCTTCTATTAGATTTTCATAAAATGTTCAACAAAGATTACAACAAGCCCAATACAATATTATCAACAAAACAACCCATTAACATTCAAAAATAAGTTTCCAACATCAGAATATATCACAAACACTTTTCTCGTATGCGTCAACTTCAGTCAAACTTCCCGATCACATGAATGAGGAGTTGTGCGAGCGACTGGGGCTTCCAGTCAGTCCCTTGATGTATGCAAACCAACGAATGTGGTCAAGATTTCCATGTGACTTGTTTGCAAATATAATCCAAAAAACCTAAAACAGATGCGAGCCTCACACCCGGTAATTTCAGACTTTTGTGAACATTCGTTGTTGTCTCCGCCTCAGACTTGTGCGAGCCAAACAATGAAGAAGATAAGATGAATATGCTTGGTGATGTCCAAATGAGCTTGAGTTCACTTGTATTTATAGGATTCCAAGGGTGTCTAATTTGGTTTAGTGTTGACCTTGTCCAAATGTGCATATGTGGGCTTTTCTTCATAAGTACACTTTCCCTTGTCCGATTTGAGTGATCTTTAGGTCTATTTTGGTCCTCTCAAAAAGATGAATTGAATGAAATCACCATCTACACCAAATGAGTGGTCCAAAGTGGAATTTGACCATAGTTTCATATTTTAACACTCCCTCTCAACTAGGGAGAATTTCACCTTTCAATATGTGACCATTGATCAACATGTCATGAATATCCTGTTGTCATATCATGTCCCATTTTTTCTCAACTCTATTTGTTGAAACATTCTCGAATATAAATGCGAATTATCATTTGGGAGCTAACACTACCACCCTCTACATTGTCGGAGAGCATATCTCAATCCAAAACCACATCGGGGAGTACATCTCAACCACAAATCTCATGAGGGAGCTAAATATCTCTAACCCCATATTGAGCAATAGGTGATATAGGGGAGCACATCTCAACCCATCCTATTGCCTACCGATCTTCCCAACAATGACCCTTAAGAGTAATGTGGTAAAACACCTGCATCATAATCCGAGCTTGGGCGAGATACTTGACTTACCAAAAGGTAAGGATCACATGCTCCCAAGCCTCCTCAACCCATTGGCCAGACGGGGAGGGACAATCCAAACAAGCCTGACTTGTGGGTAGGATGCCAACTGAGGTATAATATGAAAATACCAAGATAGGGGAGAAAATTTTGAAGAATCTTAGGGCATGCATATTAAGGTGATTCTTCTTATACACGATAACAATTTGTGAAGCATTTATACAATTTATCTTAGGTTAGTATTATATTCATTATTAGTATGTGTGTTTACTTCATCAAACTGCTACCAAAAAAAAGGAGACAAGAACACAAATGTTTGGCTCTCTGCCAGGGTCAAAATCTCTCCCTCTTGCAGAGGAAAAACCATGTGTAAATTCTTCTTATAAATTTTCCATTGATGAATACCAAGACCATGACCCTTGACACACTCTGCCTCTCCAAGAACAAGAAATCAATCCTCTTCTTTACTATTGCTGAGATCATCACCATCATTGATGTCATCATAGTTTTACCATTGCTACTCCTTTACTGAAATGATGCAGTTGCTTCTTCACCTACATCATCATTTCTATTGAAGTCTACAATAATGTCACTGAGATCATTGCCGTCACATCTCTCCTGCACCTTTCTGCAATGAGATTATCACCATGAGATCACATAAATATGAGATCATGATTCATGTCTATTATGATCACAGTTCTATTAGGACCTCGACTATGATATTTGCTACTACTCTTCGTAGCACATCAAGACCGCATTATGTTATATCTGAATACTGTGACAACTAGTAATAATGTATGTATCTGTTATGAAACCAGCTCAAGAAAAGATAGAAAAGATAGATCAACGCCTTAGAATTCAGCCTCTTCGAGGGGGAAACCTCCTTTACATTACATAAATGAACAATTCTTT
>APFE030933694.1:140458-157410 GCA_000404065.3 Pinus taeda
GATGATGATGAAGATTCTTTCACTCCGGTGGGAGAAGTATGCTCAGGGAAGAGGAAGCCCAAGTGGCTTCAAGATACCATGCGCGAGGCCACATTAGTTGCTAGAAAGAGACAGGTTAGAGAGAGTAAACCACCTGAGCGGTTCTGTAGTTACATGGCATTGGTAACAAGCATTGTTGACTCCGAGCCTTCTAGTTATGAGGAGGCAGCCAACCAGCAGGTCTGGAGAGAGGCCATGATGGAGGAGTATTCTTCTATTATGAAGAACGATGTTTGGCAGGTAGTGCCGAGGCTTGAAGGTAAATCAATTGTTACTTTTAGATGGCTCTACAAGATAAAGCATGCTGCAGATGGCAGCATCGGGAAGTTCAAGGCTCGATTTGTGGCGAGAGGGTTCTCACAGGTAGAGGGAGTTGACTATGAGGAGACCTTCGCTCTCGTAGTTCGGTATACATCTATTTGCTCCATCATATCGATTGTAGTAGAGATGGGTTGGAATATCCACCAGATGGATGTGAAGACCACTTTTCTCAATCGCTTCATTCAGGAGAAGGTTTATATTGAGCAGCGACAGGGCTTTGAGGTGCATGGGAAGGAGTCCCATGTATGCAAATTGAAAAAGGCACTCTATGGCCTGAAGCAAACTCCTAGAGCTTGGTACTCTAGGATTGATACATACTTGCGGCAGTTGGGTTTCACAAAGAGTGAGGCTGATCCGAACCTATACTTCATTGTGGTGGGTGAAGAGCCTCTTATTTTAGTGTTGTATGTTGATGACTTGATCATCACTGGTGTAGAGAGACTCATTGAGGGTTGTAAGAGAGATCTTGCTTTAGAGTTTGAGATGAAGGATATTGGCTTGATGCATTATTTTCTGGGATTGGAGGTGTGGCAGGAGGAGGGGCATTTCTTCCTGGGGCAAGGGAAGTACATTGTGGATATTCTTAGCAGATTTCACATGGAGGACTACAAACCCATTTCTACACCTATGATCACTAACTGGAAGAAGCTTCACACTTCTGATTCTGAGTTGGTGGATCCTACTCTATACAGATAGTTGATTGGTTGTTTGATGTATTTGGTCAACACTTGAGCAGATATATGTTTTGCAGTTAACACTATGAGTCAGTTCAGATGTGAGCCCAAGAGAGTGCATTGGGTGGCTGCAAAACACATTCTTCATTACTTGCAGGGGACAACGGATTTTGGTTTGGATTATAGATAGGGCGATGGAGTGAGACTGGTAGGGTACACGGATTCAGATTAGGCAGGTTGTGCTTCAGATAGGAAGAGTACTTCTGAGTGTTGTTTTGGGTTGGGTTCGGCAATTGTGTTATGGATCATCCAGAAACAACAGTCAGTTGCATTGAGCTCAGCTGAGGCAGAGTATATGGTTGCTAGTTTGGCTAGTTGTGAGGCCATATGGGTTCGCAAGATGTTGTTTGGTCTATTTGGTCAGACATTGAGACCTTCAATAATTTACTGTGATAATCAGAGTTGCATAAAGCTCATGGAGAATCCAGTTTTTCATGACATGTCAAAGCATATTGAGATCAAGTATCTCTTCATTAGAGACAGGTCAAAGCATATTGAGATCAAGTATCTCTTCATTAGAGACTATGTCCAAAAGGGAGCTGTCAAGCTTGAGTACATTTCCACAAATGAGCATGTAGTAGACATTTTCACCAAAGCCTTACCATGGGGCAAGCATGTCTACTTCAGAGACAAGATGGGAGTGGTGAGGAACACTTTCCTCGGTAAGAAGGAGTGTTAAAATTTGGATACCAGAGGACAAGTGGTTCCCTAAGGCTTTGATCTTTGGCCTAGGGAAAAGTGTCCAAATTTATTTTTTACTTTTCTCCTAAAGTGACTTTATAAGTGGTAAAGTTACATTCTAATTTAAAAGTGACTTTATAAGTGGTAAAGTTACATTCTAATTTAGAGGTGACTTTATTAAAGTCAATGAAGAATTAGAAAGCGAAAAAGTGACTATGGAAATAAAAGGCTAAGTGGGTCTCTATTTAAGTGGGTGAGTTAAAAAATAGAAAGTGAGAATTAAATGCACATTTATTCTCTTCCCTAGATCTAAATGAATCTTAGCCATTAGATCTTAGGGTAACCCAAAAGGTCATTTAGAGAATAAAAGGAGAAGATAAGAGGAAAATATCATTCATTCTTTCATGAACATTTGAGAGAAAGAGAAGAGAGAGCAAGGAGATGAACATTGAGGAAGTGAAGGAGAGCAACAAGAATACATTTAAGAAAATCTGGACAACAACATTTATTGGAACGCATCCCAAGGAAAAATCGTATAGGAGGAGAAAGACACAGAAATCAAGAAAGAGGGACAACAACAAGGGCATGGATTTTGAGGCAGATTTGGGCACGAATTTCGAGGCAATCGTACTGCTGAAATTTGTACTGTTTGTACAAGTAGTTCTGGAAACATTTTTTGAGGCAGGCCATACAACATTTAATGCGGTTTTATTGCTGTAAAAATTTTTGTTTTGGCTGTTTGCTGATTGACACGATTTTCGAGGTGGATTTCAATCACGGAAATCAAGATAAGTTGTTATTTGTGGTTGCTGGAATTTTTACTGTGTATTTCAGTTTCTCTATAAAAGCATTTTTAGAAATAAAGAAGAGCTCTCAAATTGGTTTTTCCCAAGAGTTGTAGGGGGTTTTTCCAGGGTCACATTGACCAAAAATCACTGTGCTATTTTCTGTGTGGCTGTCATAATTTTGCTGTGTTTTATTTCTACAATTTCAGCAGTTGTGAAATCTCTAAATTTGTGTTTTCAGAAAATATTGTTATTTCCATATTTTAGAATTTTTTTATCATGCTTGGATTTAAAACTAAATGCATGGAGTGATAAGGAAAACTGATAACCGGAGTGGGGGTTGAAATTGTTCACTCCTCACAACCAACAGTGTTATTTGCTTCATGTGTAATCTCCTCCTCATGCTTGATGTCAGAAATCACCTCTATGTAGTGGGCCTTGCCCTTGGTGCACTGATCCAAGTCCGGGTGTGACGAAGGACCCTTCCAAGACCTTTTACTTTCGTGATGTGTTAAATTGCATTTTTAAAATAACATAAATGAATACATCTGCATGCTGTAAAGAAGAGGAACATGTCAATCATCAACACATGAAAACATAGGCCGTCGATAATGAGTTCGTCCAGGAGGGACTACGTCTTAGGGCCCCGGTTTCAAGATGGTGTAGGTCGCTACATTAAGTGCTGTCAATAGGATGATGTACATAAGAGATGATGTCGTTATCACAGAAGGAAAATTCCCTCACGCAGGGGTGGTTCCAAGAGATGTTCCACTACAGGAACTCTCAGTCAAAAGACTCCTATCAGTATGACATAAAACTAATGCACGATGAGCATCCCGCCAACATGGAATAAAAGGGATTTCAAAGCAAACATGCATGGCAACACATGAGTATCCCATCAACATACAACAAAGGGATTTCGAAACACAACATGACAAATCATGACCATAAGTACGTCACAGAGATGATTCCGCATCACATCAAGCAGGAATCATGAAAATGAGTAAGAAACAGGATCCCTCATCAAACATCAAGCAAGGACCTGTGCAGCACAATGCATAACAAAAGAAGTACATGAACACTGCATATACCTCACAACCAAGGGCCATTTGAATAAGCGGATGTCAAACTGTTGACGCTGTTTGGACCATCGATCTCACAACATCAATTGCATGACTGCTTGCACATGGATGTTGACACCTGCATTCCACTTAGAAAAGTGGCTGAAGAATAGAATGAGAGAATGAGAGATTTGAATGCACTGCCAGATTTGTGGCGTTGAATAGCGCAAAATCGACTGTCCAAAAGTTGAATTCTGAGAAGTTGAGAATGTGGGGCTCAAGGAATCTTTTAGATTCCTCAAAGGTTTTGCTCCTTGGATGGACTAGAAATCTGCAACTCCAAAGGCGAATCTGACTTCGCCACTGCGATCCTTGCGGAAAACCATGAAAAACGACTATAAGCTTGACTATATTCCAACATGGAGAAAAATTACCTCTTCAGGAAAATTGCAAGGATCATGGTTCCGCTCCCTGCTTTTGTAGCAATCATGGTTCCACCCTCATACTGAAATTGACCAAAAACTGCAGAACTCGGATGGAGACACGGACAACGCCATTGCCTTCGTGGCATCGAGGAGTGCTGAAACCATATAAAATTTGTCGAGCCTGCAAATTGAGGTCTCTGCCCAACCTCCAATGGTTGAGTAATGCCTTGGTTATTAACACCAAGTTTTTCTTCCTTCTCGTGCTTCGTCCTGGTAAGGAGCCTCATGTTTGTCCTTGTAATTGGGATTTCCAGATCTCCAACGGAAATGATACTATGTAAAGATGAAACCGAAAGGAAATCAACATCTCTTACCTCCTTTGTTGGCTTGGAAAGAACTGATGAGGGTTGTTCATCATCTATTGTTGGTGGTTCGCTTGTTGTCTCAGCACATTTCCCAACTTCTTTTCTGACATACCCAAGTCCTGTTCGACACGGTAATTCCTCTACTTTGATGGGGTTGACAATGCCTTGGCCATTAACGCCCAAGCCTTTTCCTTCATACCCCATTTTCTTCAAAAATTTGGAGCCAATTCCTGTGGTACGATTTTCGAAAACAACGAAATCATTATCAGGAAACATACACGAAGATGGAGAACTACCTTTTACCTCACATGGGTTGCGTTGTAGCTTTTCCAAGGCCACGTCCTTTGCTTGTAGCTGTTGTAGCAAACTTTGTTTTTCCTCTTTCTCTTCATGTAGACGCATCTTCAATTCAACGTTCTCTATTTGAAGATTCTGCTTGTTGTGCTTCAGTTCTTCCAGGGCCTCTTCCGTGGCTTGCAACCGAAGCTGCAATTGCTCCTTTTCCTCTGTCTCTTTCTATAGAGTTTCATACATTATCTCTACCCTTTTGGAAATTTTGAGCATGGTCTTGTACATCACTTTTTCATCCTCTGTCGCTGCACGTCCCATTGTTCATGCTTGCAATTCACATCCACGCAAAGACCGCTCTGATACCACTTGATCCAGGTCCGAGTGTGATGAAGGACCCTTCCAAGACCTTTTACTTTCGTGATGTGTTAAATTGCATTTTTAAAAGAACATAAATGAATACATCTGCATGCTCTAAAGAAGAGGAACATGTCAATCATGAACACATGAAAACATAAGCCGTTGATAACGGAGTTTGTCGAGGAGGGACTACGTCCCCGGCCCCAGTGTCAAGATGGTGTAGGCCATTGCATTAAGTGATGTCAATAGTGATGATGTACGTAAGAGATGATGTCGCTATCATAGAAGGAAAATGCCTTCATGTAGGAGTGGCTCCAAGAGATGTTCCACTACAGGAACTCTCAGTCAAAATACTCCTATCAGTATGACATAAAACTCATGCACGATGAGCATCCCGCCAACATGGCATAAAAGGGATCTCAAAGCAAACATGCATGGCGACACATGAGTATCCCATCAACATACAACAAAGGGATTTCGAAACACAACATGACAAATCATGACCATAAGTACATCATACAGATGATTCCGCATCACATCAAGCAGGAATCATGAAAATGAGTAAGAAACGAGATCACTCATCAAACATCAAGCAAGGACCTGTGCAGCACAAAGCATAGCAAAAGAAGTACATGAACACTGCATATACCTCACAACTAAGGGCCATCTGAAGAAGCGAATGTCAAACTGTTGAAGCTGTTCAGACCATCGATCTCACGGTATCAATCGCATGATTGCTTGCGCATGGATGTTGACACCTGCTTTCCACTTAGAAAAGTAGTTGAAGAATAGAATGAGAGAATGAGAAATCTGAACGCACCATCAGATTTGTGGCGTTGAATAGTGCAAAATCGACTGTCCAAAAGCTGAATTCTAAGAAGTTGAGAATCTAGGGCTCAAGGAATCTTTTAGACTCCCCCTAGATTCCTCAAAGATTCTACTCTATGGGTGGACTGGAAATCTGCAACTCCAAAGTCAAATTTCGCCATTGCAATCATTGCGGAAAACCATGAAAAACGACTGTAAACTTGACTATATTCTGATATGAAGAAAAATTAACTCCTTTGGAAAATTGCAAGGATCATGGTTCCGCTACCTATTTTTGCAGCAATCATGGTTCCACCCTCATACTGAAAATGACTGAAAAATGTAGAACTCAGATGGAGACACAGACAATGCCATTGTGTTTCTGGTGTCGAGGAGTGATGAAACCATATAAAATTTGTCAAAGTGAAATTTCACCCCTTCTGCAAAATGCAGCCTCGAACTATGTGCCAAGACTCTGCCTCCTCTGTCTCGAAATTTGTGCCCGCTCTTGGTTTCTCCATCTGTCTGCATGCACTGGGAAAATGCTGAGTTTATATATAAATTTTCTTGGCGAATTAACCAAGGCTTCAGTTGGCACGTTGGTTAAAACTAATGATTCGTTGAGGAGGGGTCGGGTGGTCAAACCTCGCCCCTCCAATTTTAATGCATTTCAAACGACATTTTTTTTGGTTAAAATACCGGTGAATTTTAACTGTTGGTGGGGGTCGGGTCCGCCTTGGGCGGTCGGCCCCTTAACCTCCGCCGTTCGTTGCTTTGAATTGGCACATGGGCCGTTGGTTTGGTTTTGGGGCCGACCACGTGGGCCGGGCAGGTTTGACCCTCGCCGGTCCTGTATTATATGTTATGTCTGGGAGGGGGGTGTGGCCGGGTCCACCGGAGGTGGCCCGTGCCCACCCCATATATATGTTGTTATAATATGGATAAGGCGTAGGTGGTGGGGGTGGTGGCCCACCACCACCTTTTTTTTTTAATTTTTTTTGTTTTAATAACAAAATTGTGCATTTTCTGGAAATTCGTTTTTGATTGTAGGGGTCATTTTAACGAGGCCACAATTTGGCCCGGAATCTGGTCGGAGTTGGCTGGATTCCGTCCTCTGGAAAAAGTCCAAATTGTGCCTCCATTAACCTGCGTAGTCACCAAAAGTCAACCAAAACTTTGACTGCTTCTAACTTTCGCATACGGACTCGGATTGACGAACCGTTCGCACCGCTGTGATCAGGACGACGAGATCTATGCTCTGGTCCTGGTTTGAGCATAATCTAGAGACTTTGATTTTTGAGCTTTCCTGAGTCCTCATTGTCATGTGTGTGTCTCTGGAGCCACCTGCATCATGCACCTGCATATAATCTTAATCTGAAATAATCTTCCTAAAAGCTAAGTAGGGTGGCACTTGAAGTCCACCGAAATTAACTTCAGTTTTGCTTGAAACTCTTGAACTCGCTTGAGCTCCTTTCAATTTGTCAATGAGATAGTTAGGAATAAAATGAATTGCAATTTAGTTCCTCCTCCTTTAATAATACTTCATGGAGCCTCCCTCTAGCTTCTAGACTCTTCTTTTTCCTATTATTTTATTTATGGGGGCCATTTTCCACTAGGAGACCTTTTGTTGCCATTTTAAATAAAATAATAATTTGCCTCCATTCTCCAATAAAATATTGTTTTGCTGCCATTCTCCATTAAAATAATAATTTGCTTCACTTCTCCAATAAAATATTATTTTGCTGCCATTCTCCATTAAAATGATAATTTCCTTCTTTCTCCCACAAAATAATATTTCCCCTTTTTATTCAATACTACCAAAAAATGGCAAAACTCCTTAGTGATTTTTTTTGCATTCACAAAATTGGGAATGTTACATTTAAGCTCATTCTATGATTTTAAAACTAGAGAGTATGAATTTTGTTATTGAACCCTTGCTCTTCAACAATAACTAAGGTACTTTCCTTTCTTGTTTCCCCTGAGAAGCTCATGTATATTCCATTTGCTGTTTTACAGGCAAAGCAAGTTCATCCAGACAAGAATCCCAATGACCCTGAAGCGCAACATAAATTCCAGGTAAGATACTTTCTAGAGTTTTTAAGGTCCTTGCCATTTGTTTCAATGTGATAGTCGATGTTTTACTTTGGTGTAGGGATGGATGCTTTTATTTAATACTAATATATTTCACTTTTATCATCAAGAACAAAATAGAGGCAATATGGTTAATTTGCATTAAGGATTCCAATTATTGTCAATAACCCAACCTGTTTCTAATTTTTGGTATGGAGAATATTTTGCATGAAGAACATCTTACAACTCCTGATATTTTTGGTCATGATAGGATGACTTGACAATTTAGATGACATCTTTTGATTTTGTTTGGAAAGGTACTTGGAGAGGCGTATCAAATTCTCAGTGATCCTAAACAACGTGAGGAATATGACAAATATGGAAAGGCAGGAGTGTCAAAGTATGTATTGATATGCTATTACTAAAAGTGATCCACGATTTATATCAAGTTAAGAAATTTGATATAAGCTAGAGTAATGTTTTTTGTCCTGTTTACTAATTTAGTTTATCGAGGAGATCTGTTGTGTTTGTATTCTATATAATATCGAGCATTTATTAGAAAGGAAGGCAAAATTTTGGGAATGGAAATAGTCATCCATTAAAGATCAATGAATATTGAAGAAAGTTGCCAAATCTTAGTTTAGAATTCAAGAAAAAAGAGTTGTTGAACAGTAGTTTTGTACATGAGAGGGTCAAATGTGATACCCCAAGATAGCAATAGTGGTTGACTTATTGACCAAGTTGAACATTCAACGAAACTTCCAAGGAAACACATTTACTTTATTTCTGAACTAATCACTTCAATGTCTGTCTTCATAAGTGGAAATTATTATTTGCCGTTATAAATGCTTGTGTCACCTCACGGACCCTCTTCACAGTTTACAGTGGCTCTCCTTTGGCATAATGGGGGCTTCCATAGAATAGGATTGTTAGAATTTTAGGTAATGATTTACAATGTGAAATGAAGAGTTAATTCTAACAATATGTTTTTATGTGTTTAAGTAACATAATAGATGAATGGACAAGAGATTAGCATTTTTAATTGGGCAAATGGGGTCCCAATGAGAAGAAATGACTATTAAAGCTGAAATGTACAAGCTACAACCATCTATCTCCTTGTTGTCCTAAACTGTAGAAATATAACTAGGGATATTACTAGAGTAGATAAAATCCAATGCTTGTTGAGATTATGATTATCAGGAATAATATGTGTGCGCATCCATCCAAGAGTAGAGAAAACATGCCTTCATAAATAATATTTGTTAGATTTTCCAGCAAACGTAGCACTTGGCACTTAATTCCTAGCAGAACCTTGGTTGGAGAAGAACTTACTCTCTGTTTCGCCCATGGAGGGTAGGGGACTTGAGGATAGTTTCAGAGCAGGACAGGTACTTGTTAGGCCAAATGGAGCTAATCCTAGCGTGAGGTGAGTTATAAGCAACAAAGAGAGTAACTTAGATCTGTTGAGAGGATAGCCAGTGAAAGCCCTTGTACATAGTAGTGATAGCCTGAGCAAGTTATGGCAGAAGAGGATGGGGGCATCTAGACTAGGGCTCTACCATTGTTACGGGAGATGGTCGTTGGTCTTCTAGAGTTCAGTGTAGAGCAGGATGGTCTGTGCAAAGGATTTTTTCTCGACAAGCATGCCATGGCACAATTTCCTAACAGTGAGACTGTGTCCAAGGGAGTTTTGGATTTGGTTCATTTCATTGTTTGTGGTCCTATGTCGGTGGAGTATGTTTACGGGTTTAGTTATTTTGTAACATTTATATATGACTATTCTAGAAGGACATTGTTGAATGGAGTTAGAGAAGGAAGGGTTCAGCTAAGGTTAGAGGTGCACTAAATTTAGCAGAGGGATCCACAGTCCGGTACTTGCAGATTTTTATAATTTCCTATATATTAACTTAGGAAAAGTTTATTTTTCCTAATGTCAATTTATAATTTGTGCCAGCCTGATATTTTAAAGTATTCACAACCTTGTGAGTGCTTTGTGGGGCCCAACACGAGTTATAAAGGCGATATAGGGCAGCTGGTGGCAGTTTGACTTATACATCAGAATCGTGTGTGTGTTCTTCTCAGCTGTTGCAGCCAGGTTACTCAGCACTAGGGCTTCATTACTAGTGCAAAAGGGCAGAAGGAAAGAGGCCATACCTTAGATATCCAACCAAGTAATTCCCACAGCCAGACCAAGTTTTCAGCTCAGAAAGCCCGCACAGAAGGTTGTACGGATTCTGTACAGTGCGCAGACAGAGAGGGCCGTGTGCAGGAGGAGTAGACTGTGAGAGTTGTGTGCAGTCCAGTTTGTGTTGGAAGAATTCTTGTTATTGATGTCAAAGGAGACACCATCTCAAGAACCAAATCACATCAAGCCCTTTCCAAGGAGCAACTCACCTTCTAACTCCTACTCGTTGATGACATATGAATTATTTAAGTTGAGAAACCCATATTCTTGTCTCTCATCAAGTGGGCGTACATGAGCTTACATGAACTTAAGTCGGCCCCATTGCCAAGAGACATGTTGCTTCATGAAAGGCTTAATTCGTATATACTATAAATACAAAACGTGGCTCCTCATTCCACTCATCCAACTCGGTCAAGCATACAAAGAAGATATTCAATCTGAGGCAAGACAGAAAAGGTTCACAACTCGTCAACTAAAAGAGCTGATCAAGGAGGCAAGACATGTCATATTTCTTTTGGTTCTGGTTACATTCTTTCTGAGGTTTTTCGCGGGTTCTTGGATCATCATTAAAGCAGACTTTCAGCCTCTTTTGGAAGAAGACTTCTCTGTGCTCCTGTCTGTGCATTAAACATTCGACCCTCCTTGGAAGTATACCTCGACACTCATTTGGAATTGTTCAAACTTCTATTTGAGCATATTTTATAGGCATGTGGAGCACACTTGCAGCACCTTGGAGCAGACATATTCGGGTTTCTTTTCAGAATTTTCGGCCTATTAGAAACAAAGACATGTGGCATATCTCTAGCCCTGTAGGAGAAGCAGTCTTGGTCCTGTGAAGGAAAAATCACAGCGCTGTGGGAGCAGCAGATTTCGCCCCCTGTGAAGACCTGTAACTTTGGCCCTATGGAGAGTTGTTACAGGACACAGTTCAGCCCTGTAAAGACCTGCAATATAGCTCTGTTTCGGTCCTCTTGTGGATGAGACAAAGCATAGTCCCTAGCCTACCTTATGAGCAGATCAGTGACATCCTAAGTCACCAGGTTCATGTTCGAGTTCGAGTTTGGCAACCTTGAAATTTGAATAAAGTTCGGCAGCTAAAATTTTGTCGATAAAATTCGACATATAGAAATTCGAAAAAAAAATGTATATATATAAAAAAAATCAGTTTAAAGTCAAATTCAAAGTCCATAATGCACATTGCCAAGACATAAGATTATTGATAAAACATTTAAATCATTTCAACATGTAAGAAATTTAGTATAATCATATAGTTCATATAGATACATGATAAATAAAATAAATTACATAATATGCATGTTTGGATATAAAAGCCAAATAAAAGTAACATAAATACCCAAAATACACTAACATGAATATATAATAATATAAAAAATTTACAACATACACATGCATAATAACGAAAAAAAAAGGGGAGTAAAACCTTGTCTATGGTTATTTAGAAAACTGCAGTTTTAAAGAAAGAAAGTTTTTTATATAAATGAGAGAGAAATATCAATTATAGCTATATAAGGTTCTACCTCAAGTGATACAAGTTAGAGAAACCTTGTCTGAGTATACACATTATTAACATACATAGTAACAAAATGCAAATACTGTTCTTAACATACGTAGTAACAAAATGCAAATACTGTTCTGGAAAAGAAAGAAAAGGAGTTAAATTATTGATCATGTGGGTATGGACCCTATAAAAAAAAACTACAGAGTACGAAACCTGGAAATTAATAGGATGGTAAAACCCTTCATTAGAAAAAGGAACATAATTATTATTTTGTCTACAATGACTGCGCATTCGCTCCAAAGGTTGTTAATAAAACTTATAGACAAAGATTCAACAACAAAAGAATGTGATTTCAGCCAACTTAGGGCTTTTGAATAAAAATCATAAACATAAGTAATTTTTATGTAAGCCACAGGGAAGATGAAGCCTATTGCTGGCATCGAAATCCTGTAAAAGTTAAAAGAAAATGAGCATGTGTAGCAACAATGGTGGAAGGAAGTCAAATTGAAAATATCTAACTCCAAAAATTCTCAAAACAAAATCCCAATTGTAGCGAAAACCATCTTGTGAGAAAATAAGAAGAATTCCCTAGTCAACACTAGAATTTCATAGAAAATTATCATAAGGAAATGTAAAATAATGGTCATGGAAACTAAATTTCTTACATTTGAGTTTCGCAAATACCAGTGGTACGTATAACCCTCCGCAAACAATGAACATTGAAACCTAACCCTCCGGTGTC
This sequence comes from Pinus taeda, assembly GCA_000404065.3. NCBI lineage: Eukaryota > Viridiplantae > Streptophyta > Pinopsida > Pinales > Pinaceae > Pinus > Pinus taeda. The sequence continues at coordinate 152,841 of APFE030933694.1, forward strand.
CGCAAACAATTAAACCAAAAGCCAAACGGGCCCGCAATAATTCATTTCGAAATTTTTTAAATCGAACCAAAACGATTTTTATCGAACTGAAACGAACTTAATCGATTATGTTCGCGTTCAAATTTGAGTTTGGCTTGAAATTCGAGTTTGCCATAAAGTTTGGCGAACTTGAATGAATAAGTTCGTATTCTTTTGAAGTTCGGTGAATTTCGAACTTATTCCTTCAAATTCGCCGAACCTGGTGACTAAGGTGACATCTTTAGAGCAATTTTTGAGGGTATTTAGAAATAAATTGATGATTCTTTGGAGCAGATATTTGTAGCCATTGAAGCCCGTTACCGCACAATTTAGTAGGGCTCTAAGGAGGGAAAAATATGAGACAAGTGTTAGACTAAGGACAATAATGGGACAATGGCCCACTGTCACCATTGCCAAAGTCTCCTACTCTTTACAGAGTTTCACCGATGGGAGTAGTCCTAGTATGATTATGATCACCTATGATAGATATTCTAAATCTGGAGGTACAAGTTGATGGATCTAGAGCTCATTCGAAATAGAGGCTCAATAACGACACAAAGCTTAAAAGAAGCAGGTCGCTCTCTAGGAAAATCCATAGAAATGAAGGCACAAGACCTAAGGTTTGAGGTTTTTCGATCGTAATAGGTATGCACAAGGTCAAGGCCCAAGAGAAGAAAGGGCTTCTTATGATTTACTCCATCTAGTACTAAGCTCATACAACCCTCAAAGACATCCTCAAGGTGAGGGAGAAGAACCCATGTTTTCCCTCTTGGAGTGGCACCTAGGGCAAGATATTTTATGGATGAAACTCAAGTAGATGCCCACCAAAATTGGAGCATAGGTAGCCTAGACCCGAGCTTGATGTTTGGATCCTCAAATTCTCAATAAATCACCTCCCTAAAATTTCTTTGCAAGCCCTAGATTTCCACCCTACCTTTAGAGGACTGAAATATAAGAGGAGAAAATTATGGAGAGAGAGGTTTGATCACCAAATGCCTTGGACTAGGGCTTAGTCTTAGGGGCAATGGAGTCTATCTCTGTCGTCGATAATATTTATGTTGACACCTAATCATAGGGATTGGGTGAACAACTGTAATTAGTGTAAATAAATAATAGAGACATGGAGAGTCATCGGGAGATGAACTGAACAGTCACTCCCTCTTGTATATAATAATGAACAACCTGAATGAATAATACGATTACATTTGAGGAGTTACCTCCTGGTCTGACATGGTATCAGAGCTAGCGCCATTTTTGGCTTCCCTCACTGCTTTATAACTTCCTTTTGCCTATGTTCTGCCTATTTTGCACAACTGACCTCTTGATAACCGTTCTGCAGGTTTTCCCCTCTCTCGCAACTGCTGCCCCTCTTTGGCAACTGCTCCACAAGCGCAGTTGAGGTATCACTCCCACACCTGCATGCATGCTGCCTACCGATATACCTCTCACGGTTTCATCACTCTCTTGGTTTCATTTCTGGGCCCTAATCGGGTATTTTTTTTTTCTGTTCATACATTTTATTTATAAATCACAGTCAATTAGTGTTAAGTGTTAATACTGAGTTTAAGCGCTAAAACCTTTCCTTAAGCGCCTTTATTAAAAGTATGAAGTAAGCACGTGGGTGGTATCTCGCGCGTCCTAAAGGCTATAAACAATATTCCTAAAATTCATGCGATTAACCTTAGCGGGCGACACATAGCACGAGAAAACCACTTTTCTCGCGCGTTCGATTGGACGGGTCACATCGACGATGGAGATCATTCGGGTTAGTTGGTGAGTGGACGACGCGATATCCGTTGGATCTGGAGAAGTGAGATCAACGACGCAGATTGAAGTGCTTGATAAAAGGAGAAGTCAACGAGTGGCCGATAGTGATTGGACAAATAAGCGGGACCCTCAAGGGGAAAATCCACGTACAAAACCGGATTTAAGCGCCATTGATTGGTTACAAAGTTAACCAGTAGTTGAATTACAGACTACCACCTCATTTTCGTCAACCTTCTGCATCATTTTTTTAACCAGTAGAAGAGCAATTTTTTTTACACAGTACATAATGTTAAAATGCACTCATTGATATCTGTTGTGGGAGTGGTTCTCAATGGGAAGGAGAACTATCTTGAGTGGTCTCGGAAAATTCAACACACTCTCATTTTTAATGATTGCGGAAGGGAGTGTGTGTTGAAAACGGAGACAAAGAGCCAAAACAACCTACCTAAGACAAGGAATTTGCCATTTGGGAAAATAAGAACAACAAGGCTTATGCATTAATTGCAACATCAGTAAATGAAGAGGTGAGTTGCCATATTTCGCCATTTTCAAATGTGCTTTCGAAGCCTTACAAAAAATGAAGGAACTCTATGACTCACCCTCTACACTTGAAGTTGTTCAACTCATGATTAAATTGTTCACCTTTGAATTACAAAAATGATCCTCTTGCTCTTGCATCAGAAGTAAAATCTATTATGCATGATATAAAAGTCACTAATGTTGAACTGGACATTCCTCTGATAGCTTTTCTCAAGGCACTTTATCCCACTTACTCAAATTACCTTCAGTCATTGCAAGCAAATGGAAACCTCAAAGATATTACCTTTGACTCCCCTTGTGAAAAAATTTGCTGAAAGAGAGAAAGCTTTTGGGAAGAAGACAACACCTTAGTCTTTTGAAGAGGCTGTGTGCCTTGCACATAGAGAGAAGAATCTTGCTCAAGATTCTTCGAGAGGAAGAGATGGTCGAAGAGGAAGAGGAAGAAATTTCAGAGGGGGGCAGACACTCTCAAGGAGAAAAGTCAGATTTGCACTACATACGCTGCAAAAGAGATGGATCACATGATGCATCCACATGCAAGTTGCCTTGGGACAAAATTGAGCATGAAAGAAACCAACCCAAAGGTAAAACTAATGACAAAGAGAAAGGTATATCACCTGAATCCGCTCACTATGTTGTGGCACACTGTAATATTGGAGTAAATGAAGACTTATATAATGCTTCACTTGCTTCTTGGAAAAAAATTTGGTTGCTTGATTTAGGAGCAACTTGCCACATGACTTTTAGAAGAGATTTTTTTGAAGAATTTACTGACAATGTTGATGGAGCAGTATACTTTGTCAAAACTCAAGCCATCAGGGCTTGGTACAATCAGGCTTCAATTGCTCGGTCTTCCAGACTTTCTTTTGCATCATGTTTTATATCTCCCACAACTGAGGAGAAACTTGTTGTCCTTGGTCCACATCTGCCAACAAGGACACTCCATTCATATGTTTGATGGCAAGCTTGAGGTGAGAAAAGCATTAGACCACTCACTTGTCATAACGGGGATAGAAGAAGAAAGGCTTCTCAAGCTGCAGGGTACCTCTGCTCGTGCACAAAATTTCTCATACAATTCTCATTATGAAGAAGGTACATTTCCATCAAGTTTATTATGGCATGCTAGATTTGGACACTTGAACTATGACAGCCTCTACTTGTTGAAGAAAAATGGTGTTACTGCTTTGCCTACAATTCCTAGGAAACTTAAGCAATGTGATGCTTGCATTCTAGGAAAGCATAGCAAACAATATTTTCATGATTCACATTCCAGAGCACATAGAAAAATTGAACTCATTCATTCAGATTTATGTGGTCCAATGCCTGTTCCTTTTGCAAATGGAAATAAATATATGATGACATTTATTGATGACTACACCAGAATGTGTTGGGTTTATTTATTGAAGAACAAATCTGATGCTTTTCAAACATCCAAGAACTTTCATACATGGATTGAAAATGATGCACAATCTCATATTGGCTCTATTCGCACTGATAATGGAAAAGAATACACTTAAAATGAATTTGAAAACTATTTTCGTCAACATGGGATCAAACATCAAACTACCGTGCCTTATAATCCCCAACAGAACGAAGTAGCTGAAAGAATGAATAGGACAATCTTAAATATGGTGCACTCCATGATGTTTTCAAAAATGTAAAAATGATGTTTTGGGCTGATGCAGTTTTGTGCTGTCTATGTAAAGAATAGATGTCCATCTAATGCTATTAGAAACAAGACTCCTTATGAAATGTGGTATGGGCACATTCCTTCAGTAAAGCATCTCAGTGTCTTTGGTTCCACATGTTATGCCTTGATACCAAAGGTACATAGAAACAAACTTAGTGCAAGAAGTCGTAAGTGTATCTTCTTGGCGTATTCAAACACCTCCAAAGCATACCGTGTCTATGATGAAGTCAATAAAATGTTTGTTGTATCTAGAGATGTAATCTTTCTTGAATCATCCAAAACTGACAATGTTGTTGAGCGGTAACTTGAACGCTTGGATAGATTCGCAAATGCAAAATCATTTCAAGAATTTGATAATGAGATTCCACATCTTGAAGGGGGGATTCCTATACTAGATCAACCTGTGGAATCTTCTTTTGAAGCATTCTCTTCCCCACATGAAACTCCAACAACGGATGATACTTTGAGTGATGTGATTGACAAAATTGGGAGACTCAATCTTGATTCAGTCCCAACTCAATCAATGGAGCAGCCTGGACCATCTCAGAAAGGTCC
>APFE030933694.1:157561-190683 GCA_000404065.3 Pinus taeda
AAAGGTTTTGCACAGAAGGAAGGGGTCGATTATGAGGAGACTTTTGCCCCCACAACAAAATGGGCTACCATCTAGACACTCTTTCCCTAGCAGCTTAGAACGGTTGGAAAGTCCATCAAATGGATGTAAAAACTGCTTTCTTGAATGGAGATCTAAAAGAGAATGTTTTTATGTCCCAGCCTGAAGGATTTGCTGTAAAAGGACATGAACATAAAGTATGCAAACTTGTGAAATCCTTGTATGGCCTCAAACAAACATCGCGAGCTTGGTATGAAAAACTAACTGAGCATCTTCTGAAACTCAATTTCAAACATTATGATCTTGATGATGCAAGTTTTTTTGTCAAGAAGGTTGGAAAAATAGTTGTATATCTTGTGGTATATGTAGAGGATCTTTTGATGACAGGGAACAATGAGGGCTACATTGCATCCATAAAGAAGGAATTGAGGAAAGGTTTTGAAATCACTGATTTGGGCTATGTTCATTACCATCTTGAAGTAACTCAACATCCGAAGTCCATATTCCTTTCTCAAAAGAAGTACATTGGAGATCTGTTGAACAGGTTTGGCATGACTGAATGCAATCCTTTGACTACTCCAATGGAACAAAACTTAAAGCTCACATCCATTGAAGGAAAAAAAATTGAGGATGCAACATAGTATAGACAACTTGTAGGAAGTCTCAACTACCTAACTACTACCAGACTAGACATTTCATTTGCTGTTGGAATCCTCTCCAGGTTTATGCAAAAGCCTTGTGAGGGACATTGGTTTGCTGCAAAAAGAGTTCTAAAGTACTTGAAGGGAACTCAAGATTTTGGAATCAAGTATACACAGGTGGGTGACTTCAGCTTGATTGGATACTCTGATTCAGACTTCGATGGAGACAAAGAAACTGGGGTATCTACTTCGGGTTATGCTATGAGTCTTGGATTATGAGCTGTCTCCGGGAGATCATGCAAACAATCAGTTCCAGCAGATTCCACAACAGAGGCGGAATATGTGGCAGCAACTGAGGCAACAAAAGAAATTGTATGGCTCAGGAAAATTCTAGAAGATTTGCAGGTAAAACAAGTACAATCGGCTCCACTCATGATTGACAATACCTCGGCAATAAAGGTGGACAAGAACCCAAAGTTCCATGATCGAACGAAGCACATCAATACAAAATGTCATCTCATTCGACATCATGTTGAGGCCAAAACAATCCATCTTCGCCATTGTTCCACTAATGAGCAGATTGCAAACATCTTCACCAAAGTGCTTGGAAGAGAAAAGCTTGAAAGATTCAAAACGATGCTTGGACTCACCAACATCCCTTCAGATTAGGGGGGAGGAATGTTGACACCTAATCATAGGGATTGGGTGAACAACTGTAATTAGTGTAAATAAATAATAGAGAAAATGGAGAGTCATCGGGAGATGAATTGAACAGTCACTCCCTCTTGTATATAATAATGAACAAATTGAATGAATAATACGATTACATTTGAGGAGTTAACTCCTGGTCTGACAATTTATTTTGAGGAAAATTTCGAATTTTGTGATAAAACCCATTTTTTATTAATCCAAAAATTATTTTTTTGGATTAATTTCCTCAAAAATTTGACTTTGACTTAACCACCAAGGTCCAAGGGTTTAATTTTTCTTAAAAAATCCATTTTTTCCTTTGTGGGACCTCTAAAAATTTACTTCTCTTTGACCCACAAATTTTGTGGTCATTTTCCACTCGGGGAAATTAATCTCTAAAATTATTTATTTTGACTTCACATTAATTAATTTTCTGGCTTAGGATTTAATTTTATTTTAACCAGAAAAATTAATTAATTGACATAAGAGGGGATTAATTATTTTTTCCACTGTTAAATATTTTAGCCATGGTGCCCAAGTATGAGGGACCAAGCACTAAAGTATTTTTTACATCAGATATTACAAATTCAACCTCCAAAAATTAACTTCCTTTTGACCCACAAAGTTTTTGGTCATTTTCTACTTGGAGAAATTAATTTCTCTAATTTTTTTTTTTTTTGACTCCAAATTAATTAGTTTTCTGGCTTAGAATTTAATTTAATTTTAGTTTAGAAAAATTAATTAATTGATACAAGAGGGGATTAATTATTTTTTCCACCCTCAAATATTTTAGCCATGGTGTCTAAAGTATGAGGGACTATGCACTAAAATATTTTTTACATCAGATATTACAAATTCAACCTTTAAAGGGGGAATACCTTTTTACATATAGAGCCTCAAAATAACTACCCATTTCTGCACCAAAATATGATCTAGTAGACCAAGTGATCTGTAATAAAATAATTTAGCCAAATAACTTAAATTATTCCGAAACCACTTTTACAAATATTCTATATAACACTAGGACCCACCTAACACTTTGGCTATAAATTCCACCCTAGCTTTGGGGTTTAAGCCAGAGGAAAAACTCTGTCGATTATCCGTGTTTAGAAACACATATAATGCGGTGAGGTTAGAAAACCTCCTAGGATGAAATTTGTCACCAAAATCAGAGGCTTACTTAGGTGTTGTTACAAAATAAAATGGTCATACTAGTCATTTACATTACAACTTGCAGGATTTGGGTTTACGATGATACAATAATGTGTTGACTGATGATTCTAAACTTAAAATTTTTTTGTACACTGCTTCCTTGGACTTGTGATAAAATGGGTGCAACATTTGGCTCCATATGGGGACATGTTGCTTCATCAAAGTGACGTGAGAATCTAGTATCCTGTATCCAAGAAAACAAAAGTCCATTAAATAGATATCCACTCATAATGAAAATCATCATGCATATATAGAACATCTGCTGGAATAGAAAATCCTACTCTAATAATCTAAAACGTAAAAACACATAACATAAGAGCATGAAAAGAAAACTAACTAATGACATAAATGAAATTCTAATTAAGAGAGTTTTGTTAGAGATACTATACAAAGGATGCCATATGACATCATATGTCCTCAACATAGCGCATACTAAGCATCTGCTGACTTTCAGGCAACTCTGTGGGTTGCTTCTCTAACGTGCCATGCTGAATTTTGAAGATCCTTGGACTTTGACTTATCCATATATCGAGCTGCTTTCGGCCATTATATGCACCAAAACCTCTTCCTTCTTCTTTTCCGTCTTTTATTTTTGTTTCTGGCAGGCTGTGATGCTAATAATGGGACTGATCTAAATTTTCTGTCTTGATCATGAGAATGCTTGGTTGAAGAATTTGAAGAATCTGAGCTATGCCCAATCTTATTCTGACTATACTTTGTCAAAAGTGACACATAAGCTTGATCTTTGTCATTTTTTTTTCAACCATGGCACTTCTAGTTAATGTGTCTTCAATGGGGAAGTGACCTTCTTGCAATGAGATGAGAATCACTTTGGCAGACTGAGAGGCTTATGATCTGTTGAAAGTTTTTTGTTTCTTTCATCATTTGATATATGCTGATAGTCTTGCTCCTGTGACCTTTCCATCTTTTGTATCTTACTCTGAAGAGTGATCTGTTCAATTTTCATGGCATTCATTTTGTTGACACCTAATCCGAAATGATTATTGTAAATATTGTCAGTTATGCATTTGAGCAAACCAAGAGACCTTGGAATTGGAATCCCAAGAGTCTCTCCACTCATGTATAAATTCATGATATGGTTCATGCAATAAACAATTCAATTTGTGGAGTTACCTCCTGGCCTGATGTGGTATCAGAGCCAGCTCCAAAATTAGTTTTTGTGTTGTAACTCCTATCTACTGCCATTATTCTCTGTCAAATCTCTGTCATTATCCTCTATCGCAATTGATTGAAAACTGTGTTGAATTTTCTAGAGGTCGAAACCCTTGCCATAGTGAATGCTACCTGCCTAACATTGAGGCTGATATACCTGTGCATTGAACGTTGTTCAGTGGGATACTGTGGTGCATTGATTTGAGCCACTTTGAAAATTATGGTTAGTTGGTCAAATATAACTGTGTATTGAATTACCTCGGTGTGTTCTGCTTTTGAAGGGCCATGAATGTCGTGAATGGTGGAAGACTGAAGGACTCTGCGTCCCAGGACCTAGCATTGTTTGCATGACCCTACGTAGTGGGGGGTGGCTTCATTATCTGCCATGATAGAAACTTGCAAAGTGTATTAAACCAAACTGTGAAACCGTGTGCAATGGCCGTAGTCTACTCGAACCTGTTCTGATTTGACTGGTATGTTATGTTGAATTTTTTTGAAGCGCTGCATTTGAATTGGAAAATTTAATGATGCATTGATATTTTATGAACGCTGATTAGTGTTTTTTAATGGTGAAGTATTTAAAAGGGTCGTATGGTGTTGAATGATATGATGAGTTATTTATGAGGGTCTCATGGTGTTGTTTGTTACATGGTATAAAGTGACAATGTTAATGTTATTTAAAGTGATCATATAAAGTGACATGGTATGAGAAGCATAATATTAAAGTGCGTTGATATGTAATGGATTTAAGAAGAAAAAAAGGTGTCATGGCATGTGAAATCTGTTGAGCTCATTTTAATGGACATATATTATATTATATGAAATCACATTCAGCTATTGATTTTTTATAGTGAAGAATGAAGTTAGTACTGAAGCTTTTTATAAATCAGTTTTGTAAGAAGGCAGAAAGTAAGGCTGCATTACCTTGGAAACCAAAGAACATCGTCCTTTTTGACGATGCATTCACTAATTTCCATTATGGGAGTAGTTCTCTCTGGTAAAGAGAACTGTCATGAGTGGTCCCGAAAGATAAAACACACCCTCATTTTCAATGAGTTGTGGAAATGAGTTTGTGAAGGAGAAGGAGACAATGCACTGGAAAAGCCCACTTCAGATAAGGAGCTTGTCATTTGGGAAAACAAGAACAACAAGGCCTATGCCTTGATTGAAACGTCAGTAAATGAAGAGGTGACTAGCCATATTTCTCCATTTTCAAATGCCTTTGAAGCCTTAAAGAAGTTGAAGGAATCATATGACTCACACTATGAACTTGAAGTTGTTCAATTGATAATAAAGTTGTTCAATCTTGAGTTGAAAAATGATGACCCTCTTGCCTAAGCATCATAAGTAAAATCCATTATGCATGACATAAAAGCCACTGGTGTTGAAATAGACATTCCTCTCATAGCTTATGTCAAGGCACTATATCCCACCTATTCACATTATCTTGAGTCATTGCAAGCAAGTGGCAACCTTAAGGAGATTACCTTTGACTCCCTTGAGAAAAAGTTTGTTGAAAGAGAGAAGGCTTTTAGGAAAAAGACAACTCCTCAGGGTTTTGAAGAAGTTGTGTGCCTTGCACAAAAGGAGAAGAATCATGCACAATATTCTTCTAAAGGAAGAGGTGGTCGAAGAGGAAGAGGAAGTGTTGTCGCACACAATGTCTAGGCATCGCGACAACGGCTCAGATCAGGGGCTGTCACCATGATCCCCAATCTCTCTGTTTAAGTTGTCTCCCTACAACAGGCTAAGGGGGGTAGATCCTATGGAAAAGTGGAATGAAGAAGAACTAGTTGGGAACCAATCAGTTTGGGAGACATAGTGAAGTGATCAAGTACTTGATTAAGATCTAGCAAGACTTATAGGATTTGATTAGGTTTTAAACGATTGATACCAGTGCCTTATGGAGTCAACGATTTTGCTAGGGAAATTAAGACCAAGTAATTGATTAGCAACTGTTGCTTAGATGAATGACTGTTTTATATGAAATGCAAATCCTAAAACTAATGTGGGATGCAAGAATCTTGGTTAATTTTAGTTAAATGCCTATTTAAATGTGAACTCGTCAATCCTTTTTGTGTTGAGCCTGATTTCGTAGTAATTGGCAGAGAGAAGATCAGGAAAAACACACTAAGGTGTGATTAACGATACCTCTCCTGAAATTGTAACATACTCGGTGCCTCCGGTGCTGCAGAGAACTGTGGCTCTGACGATTGCAAGGTCACCGTTTTAAGTACTATTAAAACAGGGTTCTCAAGAAAAGACAGATGGAGATCTATCTGTCTATTGACCAAGCTTATGTTTGGAAGTAAATTTTATCTATGCAAAGTTAACTTATATGAAAATGCACCATAAGATGAGATGAAGTTAGACTCAAGAATGGAAAAACACTTATGCTGCAAAAGCCCTCAATTACCCAAATGAAATGCTTGCCTTTTCTTAGATGAAGACTTAGAAAATAAACTCTTGAAGATACTATAGTTAAAACATCAGCTTATTTCAAATCTTCTTGATACAATTATAGCTCAAAGAGAACAAAAACTTCTTTGCAATTAATATCAACAGATGTTCAAAAAATACTCAGTTTTATGAAACAAAGGATATGCATTTTATCACAATTCCATGACAGAGTACTTAATTTTCAGAAATTAATTTTTAGGACAGCAGTAAGAAAAACTTTATGACAACAACGATATGACAATAAAAACAGTAAGCTATCAATGATATCTTTATGCCAAAAATTTACCGAAATTTTTCCAAACTTGCCCACATGAATTATCAAAATTTTCAGCCTGTTATGATGTGATTTCCGGAATTACATTAGATCTGATATACTTATTACAACCAGCAATTAAAACATGAAATAAGTCTAATGATGAATGTCCAACTCAAGAAATTAATTCTTTAATGTATTATACAACTTAGGAACTGATTTTAGGCTAAACCACATGAAAATTTTCCATTGTTACATTTCAGACTTTAGAAACAGAATTATTCAGAGATAACAGTGACCCAAAATGTAGATCTAGGCCAAATTCTTGATACACATCAAACATAAATGACTTATTAATGTATTTAGCAGTTTTTTAGTTAATTTCAAACCATTTAGATCTGTTTTTCACTACTATTAGAAAGGTATATGGGTGCTGTAGCAAACAGTGAGGAAAAAGATGGTTTAGAGATCAAACCCTTAGGCCCTAGGCCTTGAAGATCACTTACCCAAGTTGCCAAAAAAATTTCAATATCTGAAACACAAATTTTTACCAAATTTTCTGCAAAAACCCACCAATGATTAGCTTCAGAAAATCAAATATTCAAATCAGAAATGGAGCAAGGGAATATAGGGCCAATGAGAGCTAGCACTAGGCCCAATAGAACTAGCGTTGGGCTAGGAGAAGGCAGATCTGGGCTTAGGAGCCCCAAAACTTGAAACCCTTGTTTTGAAAAAAATTATTTTGCTTCAGATCTTTAGATTTATTACAAAATCTTTAATGGATGGACTTGTAAAAAGATTTGGGATAAGATATTGCCCTCCAGGGCCTAGATCTATCTCAAAACCCCAAGATCTGCTTGAAAAATCTCAGATCTGAAGATTTATTTGGTTGATTTCTCAGATCTATTCCTGCAAACAATCTTTGAGCCTAGATTTTGCCCTCCAGGGTTTAGATCTAGCTAAGATCTGAAGACTTACTTGGCTGATTTCTTAGATCTATTTCTGCACAAGTGAAAAGAGAAAAACCCAATACCCAATATGTACAAAAATAGAGAAAATCCCAAAAACCCCAAGTGTTAAAATTCAAAATTATGTTACAAAATTTTAGATCTACACAAGTAAATAACAGATCTATACAAATAATTTACAGATCTATACAAATAATTTACAGATTTATCAGCACTGAGGAGTATGATTCCAACTCCACTCCTAGATCTGATAATCTAAGGCTCTTAATAGCTAGATCTATTAAAATTTCCACAAAATATTTAAAAGTTTTTGAAATTTTAGAGAGGTACTAGCCCAAAACACCCTGCAGAAAAAAATTATCGTTAGATAAATCCTAAGGCTTATATGAAGTAGGCTCTTCAAAAATAATGTGTTGAGAGTTGGCTGGTCCAACCAAGAACTATCCCCAAACGCTCAGTGAGAACCTGAGAGATCTTCTGCAAACACTAGATCAACCATCAAATCAAGTAGAAAAGTAGAACACCAATAAAATTTTAAGAAATAGAGATACCTACTAGTTCAAGCAAAATTAAAAATGTTACCCTAGATCCAACAAACTGAATAAGGTACCTGTATTCAGATTATTCTAAGAGAGATATTGATTGATAGTTTTCTCATAATATTAAGGAGAAATTAAAACAATGTTACCATAAATTCATGAAGAAGAACACTACAGCAGTTGAAACGCCAAAGACTTTTGCATTAATTCAAAAAAGTATACAAGAGAGCTTGAGAGCTTAGTACACGATTCAAAGATCGGATGATCCTCACTGACAAAATGACCTCCTATTTAAAGATAAATTCTCCAACAACTAGTTCGAGTGATCCACGTCAAATCAATCTCGACTGTTATGAAGATCAAAATTTCTTTTAATCTCCTCCATTGAAATTTTAAATTATTAAGGAAATTCAAAATTTTAATTAAATGTATTTTAATTAACTCAAAAATAAAAATTTTGAGTTAATTTATTCAAAAATTTGACTTTGACTTAAACCCCATGGACCAAAGGCTTAAAATTTAGCAAAATAATTAATTTACCTTAGTCCTAGGATCTTTTAAAATTTGAATTTTAAGGACCCACGAATTTTGCCTTTGGAAAATTTAAATTTACTTAGGACCTATAATTAATTAAATTTATGGCTTAGGATTTAAATTAATTTTGGCCAGAAAATTTAATTCATTAACCTATGAGGGGATAAATTATTTTTCCAACACTTAGGACACTTTACATCATGATTTTCACATTTTTTACAACACAAGGGGGAAAACCCATCTGAAAAGGACCCTCACAGACTACCCAGTTCTGCGACACAAATATAATCTAGCAGATCAAACAATTTGTAATAAAATAACCTAACAAAATAGTTAGGATTATTCCCAAATCATTTTTACGTAGACTCGATCTAGAACATTAGGACTCCCCTAAGATCCCAATGACAAAATCCACTCCGGCTTTGGGGTAAGGTTGAAGGAAAACTCTGCCGACCATCTGAGAATGGATCGGTGAGACGAAAAACCTCTCGGAATGTAGATCGTCACTAGAAAAGTAGGTTTACTTAGGTGATTACATACGCGACACAGATCTGCTGAGATTATTCACATTATACACATGCAGAATGGGTTTACATTATAACATGATCCTCAGGCTGACTATGATAGCTGGATGGTAGGAACACATCGATCAGGAGCTATCCCTTTTGCGAAAAAATGGGCGTACTGCTATGGGTCGTTGACACGTAGTGGTCAACAGGAAGGAGGAATTTTAGAGGTAGGGGGGGTAGACAGTTCCAAGGAGAAAAGTGTGATCTTTATTGCATATGATGCAATAGAGATGGACATGATGCTTCCACATGTAAGCTACGTTGGGATAGGATTGAGCAAGAAAGAAATGAAGGAAAAGGTAAAACAACTGACAAAGGGAAAGGCAAAGCACCTGAGTCCGCTCATTATGTTGTGGCACATTGCAACATTGGAGTAACTAAAGACTTATTCAATGCTTCACTTGCTTCATGGAAAGATGATTGGTTGCTTGATTTAGGAGCAACTTGCCACATGACTTTCAAGAGATATTTCTTTGAAGAATTCACTAACAATGTTGATGGAGCAGTATACTTTGCAGATGTTGATTTGGGGTAGCATCAAATGTGCTCTAGCCATGAAACTTGGTGGAGAGGCTAAAGCACATGAGATCTCCAAGACCCATAAATCGTTTTGTAAAATTCCATCCAGATGAAGAGTTATTAAAATAAGTAATATTTTTAATGAGTTCCTAAGCCTAAAGCTAGGAAATTAAAAATATTAATGGTTATTAATAAAGATAAGGATGAGAAGCTTCTAAGAGACGAAGATCAAGTCTGTTCTAATCTTATCCGTTGATTAGGGACTAAATCTCGGCCATTGATTCATCAACAGGAAAAGCATAAGAGAAGGCTTGAGGGTTAGTTGAAGATATATTGAGGAAGACCAGTCAGTTTGATTTCTGGAGCAGGTTTTGCTAAGAAATTCGAACTAGAGGTCTGGATTGCAGCAAGAGTTAGCGAGTACATAACAGAGAGGCAAGAACAATGCCAAAGGACCAGTGCAAAGTTCAGAGAGGCAGACATAGAGCTACTTAGGAAGACGCAGAGGCAACAAGATTGTGCAGTCACTGGAGGGCCTGCGTGGGTGATGCAGAGAGCCCAAGTGCTGATGCAGTAAGGTAGATGATGACGCAGAGGGTCTAGGAGTTACGTAGAGGCTAGCTAGACAGAGGCTGAGCCTAGGGGAGGTGCCGGAGGATTTGTCTCTGTTGGGTGAGCCAGTTTGGCACTCTAGTTATATTCAAGAAAATCTTAACATTGGATCGGGAATGACCTCCTGGTGCAGTAGGAAACAAAAATCTATAGCTCTGAGCTCAGCTGAAGCAGAATATATGGCCACTAGCAAAGCTTCGTGTGAAGCCATATGGCTTAGAAAACTGCTTGTGAACCTATTCAGAAGAAGGATGGAAGCAACTAGGATCATGTGTGATAATTAGAGTTGCATCAAGGTGTCTGAGAATTCAGTATTTCATGATCGGTCAAAGCACATTGATATTCGGTGTCACTTTGTCAGAGACTGTGTCCAACGAGGAGCTGTACAATTCAACTACACTCCTACAGGAGAACAAGTGGTAGACATCCTTACCAAGGCCCTTGGAAGAACAAAGTTTGATTATTTCAGGGAAAATATGGGGATGATAAAGAATCCATTTCAATAGTAGAAATGGGTATGATGTTACAGTGCAGATGCAGTGTTGGGAGGAAGGACTAGCAACAAACAGATTTAGAGGGAGTTGCAGTGTTAGGAGGAAGCACCAACAACAACACGGATGCAGGAGCTGCAGTACAAATGTAGCAGTGGTAGTGGTAGAGCCATGGGCAACAATACACGATGCAACAGTGCAAAGGATGTTGGGTAGGGAGGCCTAGCATCAGCGCAGGTACCGGTGCTGTATAATCAGGGTGATGCTCAGTGTGGAGTATTACTAGAGCACAGTCTTCGCTAAGAGGGAGTGCTTTAGCCATGAAACTTGGTGGAGAGGCTAAAGCACATGAGATCTCCAAGACCCATAAATCATTTTGGAAAATTCCATCCGGATGAAGAGATATTAAAATAATTAATATTTTTAGTGAGTTCCTAAGTCTAAACTTAGGAAAATAAAAATATTAATGGGTATTAATAAAGATAAGGATGAGAAGCTTCTAAGAGACGAAGATCAAGTCTATTCTAATCTTATTCGTTGATTAGGGACTAAACCTCGACCGTTGATTCATCAACAGGAAAAGTATAAGGAAGGCTTCAGGGTCAATTGAAGATATACTGAGGGAGACTAGTTAGTTCGATTTTTGGAGCGGGGCTTGTTGAGAAATTTGAACTAGAGGTCTGGATTGCAACAAGAGGTAGCGAGTACATAATAGAGAGGCAAGAATAGTGCCGGAGGACCAGCGCAAAGTTCAGAGAGGTAGACGCAGAGCTACTTAGGAAGACGTAGATGAAGCACGACTGTGCAGTCACTGGAGGGCCTGCGTGGGTGATGCAGAGAGCCCAAATGCTGATTTAGTAAGGTAGATGCTGACACAAAGGGTCTAGGAGCTACGTAGAGGCTAGCTGGACAGATGCTGAGCCTAGGGGAGGTGCCAGAGGATTTGTCTCTGTTGGGTGAGCCAGTTTGGCACTCTAGTTGTACTCAAGAAAAGCTTAATAATAAAATCCTCCTCTACTGCACCAGTTTTCCTGCATTGGGTTTTTCCAGGGACAATTGTCCAAAAATATCTGTGTTGATGTGTTTAATTCTTGTGCATTTATTTGTTTCTGTATTATGGTGTGATATTTGTAGTAGAATTTATTTTAATATTTACTGAAGGGTTTTCGTAAATAACTTATTGGAAAATAAGTAGATAAAATAAATCAGTTGTTGCAGTAATAGAATTTTCACAACAGACAAGTCAAAGCTCAAGCCATCAAGACTTGGCACCATCAGGCTCAAACTGCCTGGTCTTCCAGACTTTCTTTTGCATGATGTTCTATACCTCTCGAAGTTGAGGAGAAACTTGTTGTCTTTGGTCCACATTCGCTAGCTAGGACACTCGATTCATATATTTGATGGCAAGGTTGAGGTTAGAAAAGCATCAGATCACTCACTTGTCATGATAGGGATAGAAGAAGAAAGACTTCTGTAGCTGCAAGGAACTTCTGCTCGTGCACAAAACGTTTCATACAATTCTCACTATGATGAAAGTGTTGTCCTTTGAGATCACCTAAGGTCAATTAGTTATGCCAATGCATCTATAATGTTTTGTTGTTTTAAATGATTGGATGACTAGTGAACTGCTTATAAACAGGTGCTTTAAACTTGGATAGATTCTTAATAAAATAAAAGGTTATTCTTTAAATGCACATGGTTATTTTGATTTTAGTGGGATGGATAAGTAGAATATGGAGAAGTGTAATTGATTTAATATTCAAACTGAATATTTAACCATTTATAAGCAGAAATTAAGAAAACAATGTTTTCTTAATCAACAAAATATAATCAGACTATCACAAAGATCTAGTGCAATTTATGCTCAAAGAGGAATTTACAATAATAAATAGTTCTGTAAATTAATCTCTTATTTAAATTACAACTTCATAGAGGATTCAAAATGAAACTGAAATTCAATTAAATTTTAAATTTGATAACTGCAAAAGACATGATTTATATGAAGAAGACATAATGAATAAACAAGATGAAATACAACTCACTGAGAGACAGACCATATGAGGCAAATCCAGAATCTTTTATTATCTCAAAAATGCTCCAGCTTAGTACAAATCTGCTTGATAACTTGTTCAAGGGTTCAACCCTGAATACTTCAACATAATGAAGTATTTAAACAAAATTTACAAAAATATTACAATTAATCCCTGAGTGACATGACATTCTATTATTAACTTTGACCTAACAGAAAAGAAATAATGCGATCAAAAGGAATGAATCTGGTGAAGTGATCTGGACATCTGGCCCTGCTTTGGAGGAGAACAGTTGCTGAGTGACCACTATTCGGGTGTTGCGTTGGTGAAGCTGACCTGTCTTTTTAATCCTGGAATTCACACAACTTGTCCCACCGCTCTTCATCTGGAATAGCAATCTTTGTTACCTTGCGGTAGATCTCATCGACCTCAGTATACCAAGCAAAAGTGGGTTTTACTGCAAAAATGTGTTTTATCTTGTGTTGGATAAAACTTATGTTGATGATAGCTTCGTAAAAAGCTCTCCCTGTCATAGAACCTTTGATGTTGGAAGACTTAACCGTATCCTTGGCAATGTCCTAAAGCTTCTTCATGTAGTCTTCCCTAGTCATTAATTTGTCATTGATCACAAATAAAGAAGGCAAACCTTTCTTGTTCAATGCATCTATTCTAGTGAAAAACTTGTTAACTACTACCTCTAGAGTGTGACACTTCTCTGTCAACTGTACAACCAAGTTCTTCTTTGTTAGAACTTTCTTTACTTCCAGGATGGTTTTTGTTCTATCATCTACTCCTAGATCATCCAGCTCATATCTTTTTTTGGAATTGAGGAACTTTATGATGTTGTTGGCTGTAGCAGGCATTTCTCTTAGAAGTTTATCTGCTTCTTCCCCTGCTGCCTTGTTGTTGCAAATGAAAGGCTCGAATTGTGTTTTAATTTTGAATTGGGACTTCTTCTTGGCAGCTACAAAGTGGATCTCATCCATATTGAGCATCTGCCTTATGTACTCTAGAGAAAAAATCCTCATTGGGAGGAATTTAGACAGCTTGTAAGGTGCAAGCTCACACCCAAATATTCTCATTTCTGTATAGTTTTGATAGAGGTACCAATCCCCTGTCTGAAATTGGGCTGGTAGCTGCAACAACTTTATAATTTCCACACTGATCTTTGGTTCGATCTTGCTGCCTACGAGACTGATTGCTGGATGCGCAAACATCTCTATGAACTGTTTATATGTATATTCCTTTTGTTCCTTCATCACCAGTGTAGTCCAGAAGATGAATGACTGCTGATTTCCTTCTTCATCCCGCTTTTGTAAAGCAAGGTTGATGTTGTCTCCCTAAAAGTATAAGAACATATAAACTAACACAGAAGCATACTTGAATACCTGCTCAGTTGGGAATTTGGTAAGCTGCTAATGAATTGAATCTGCAAGAAATTTGCTAAAACTAAACATGATGGAGGGCTTAGAATCAACAGAGAAAATGGACATAAATCCTGTCATGGCCTCATCTACCCACTGATCTAAGTAGTAGCCAAGGAGGTAAGAGATGTCTATGATAATTTGCTTGGCTCTCTTAGGGAAAATAGAGGCAGGATAGGGAGGATTTTTCTTTGGCAATGAGGCATCTTCTGTTAAGAAAAGTTCAAGGGTTTTGGCGCTTTTAGCAAAGTCTAATTTCTGGTACAATTCAATAAGTGCTTCATAGGAAAAGGGGGTGACATTCTCTACTGTGGGTGCTTGCATCATCTGGTCTATGGCTTGAGGAGTGATAGTAAACATAATTTCTCCAGTGGGGGTAATGATGGCCCTTTGGCTTAAAAAATAATATGCATGACACTTCCTAACAAATTCTGGGGTGTTGTGGGTACGAGGAAAAATGTAATGGGGTAAATTGGATTCCCACAGCTGAATGTCATCGGATTTGTCTTCGAGCCAGCAATACATCTCAAAAAGGTCAAATTCGCAGAGAGTTTCATGGATTTATGGTCTCTGTCAGCCAAAGGGATGTGGTGAAAATCAATGGGAGGATAGATCAGAGGATTGACAGGTTCTTCTGGTTCCTTGTCCTTTGGAGGCATATTCGGATATGGCTAAGGATAGTAGTGAAAATTGGATTGGAGGTTTCAGTCCACAGAGAGGAGTCAGGTTTTGGGGGCAAGAACAGAGGCAATAGGCTGAAAATGAGTGAGCAGACAGTGTCGCTGGCGGGTGAAAATGTCGAAGTTTAGTCAGTAGACTTGTAACAAAGTAATAATAGTGACGGTGTATGAATTCAGTAACATTCAGTAACCAGTTAATGAGTAAAAGAGAGGTTTATATAACACTCTGGTTTTTCCGTTGAAGGTGGTGTGGGTCTGTTGGATTAACGGCTGAACCATTTACTGCTTAACGAGTTAATTTTGGAGCGGGTGGATGTAATTGGTGAGGTTAACGGGCAAATGATGTGGTGGAAGGTGAGTGGCGGGAGCGCAACAAGTAGAAAAGTGGTATCGAGAGGCGGAGAAACTGCTTTTCGGAGGGGGGGAAAGCGGTTAACGGTTTCGCCCAAGGGGGTTCCGAAAAGATGTGGTGTTGACACGTAGGGGCTGGCGCGGTTTCGAATATTGCACATTTCGGATCCCCCACGATGGTCAAGTTCGAATGGTGAGGGGGGGGGGGGCGAAATACAGCATGGGCCGTCGGATCTTGGGAGGTGAGCGTGGATGAGGGGAGAGGCGGTGGAGAGTTAATCATGAGGTGATGGGTTGCTCTCGGTGGGGACGACAGGAATTAATTTACTGCATAGTGGGGAATATTTGCAAAGTATGAGCGGAGGGGCAACTTTGGGGTTTTAAAACTTAGGGATAGGGGATTAATACAACAAAATTAATTGATATATTACTTTTTAGAGTAAAACCTTTACTCCTTTTCCTTTTTCTTTTGCACATAAAGATATCATTTGACATTTCTCAATGTGGTGCATTTTGACTAGCAGCCTGTGCATTGATAAAAATATGAAATGAAGCCATTCTTTTCCTTTTGCTTCCCTAACATTTTATTTTTCTTTTGCCTTATTTGTTTAGGGCAGCTAACACCTATCATTTTATTGATATGGATGCCTATAAAACATTAAATTGGCCTAACATTTTAATTTTTCTTTCTTTTGCATCCATATCCTAACTTAACATTTTAAAATTATTTTTGTCTAATATACTAACTTATCCAAACCAAATAATATTACAACATAAGGTACATTTCAATCAAGGCTTTTATGGCATGCTAGATTTGGACACTTGAACTATGACAACATTTAGTTGTTAAAGAAAAATGTTTTTTTTGGTTTGCCTACAATTCCTAGGAAAATTATGCAATGTGATGCTTGTATCTTAGGAAAGCACAACAAACAATCTTTTCATGATTCTCATTCTATAGCATATAGAAAACTTGAACTCATTCATTCTGATTTATGTGGTGCAATGGCCATTCCTTTTGCAAATGATAATAAATATATGATGACATTTATTGATGACTACACCAGAATGTGTTGGGTTTATTTATTGAAGAACAAATCTGAAGCTTTTGAACATTCAAGAAATTTCACGCATGGATTGAAAATGATGCACAATCTCCTATTTGCTCTATTTGAACTGATAATGGAAAATAATACATTTGAAATGAATATGAAAACTATCTTTGCCAGCATGGGACCAAACATTAGACAACCATGCCCTATAATCCCCAACAGAATGGAGTAGTTGAAAGAATGAACAAAACAATCTTAAATATTCTACGTTCCGTGATGTTTTTCAAGAATATTAAACTGATGTTTTGGGTTGTTGCAATTTTATGCACTGTGTATATAAAGAATAGGTGTCCATCTAATACTATAAAAAACAAGACTCCCTATGAAATGTGGTATGGCCACATTCCTTCGGCGAGGCATCTTAGAGTTTTTGGTTCCACCTACTATGCCTTGATACCTAAGGAACAGAGAAACAAACTTGGTGCAAAGAGTCGCAAGTGTATCTTTTTAGGGTACTCAAATACCTCCCAAGCATATCGTCTCTATGATGAAGTCAATAAGAAGTTTATAATATCTAGAGATGTGATCTTTCTTGAAACTTCCAAGGCTGACAATGTTGTTGAGCGACAACTTGATCGCTTGGATAGATTCAAACATGCAAAATCTTTTCAAGGGTTTGATAATGAGATTCCACATCTTGAAGGGGGGATTCCTATACTGGATCAATCTGTGGAATCTTCTTCTGAAGCACTCTCTCCCACATGAAGCTCCAACCACTGATGACACTTTGAGTGATGTAATTGACAGAATTGAGAAACTAAATCTTGATTCAACCCCATTTCAGTGAACTGAGCATCCCGAGCCATCTAAGAAAGGTCCTCCAAAATGGCTGACAAAGACACTTTAAAGTGTTCGTCCTGATGATGTTGGAAAGACAGGAACAAGAAGCTCAATCAGACACAATGGAGATGATGTAGAGAATCCTGATTCAACGGTTGATATGGATGTTTCTTATGATTGTGGATTAAATTTGTCTACAAATTTCAAACCAACTTCCTTCAAAGAAGCCACTTCTCATGATGAATGGGAAGAAACAATGAAAAAATAATATGATGCTTTGATAAAGAATGACACCTGGAAGCTGGTTGATCTTCCATTGGGAACCAAGCCAATTGTGTAATATCCCCAATTTTGACTTTTAGCATTAGAGATGAGTTTTGGGAGAGGACACAATTCTGACATTGGGACTTAGGAGGTAAAGGGAAAAATTGCGGCTCTAATGGAATATGGGGCCCACATGAGGTACGCACTTGGGGAAGAAAGATTTCGAATCCCTTGAGGCAAATCAAATTGGTGGATGGACCCACAAGGAATGCATGGCCAACGATTATAAAAGGAAGGAATGAGGGAGCAATATGAGTCTTTTGTCTATCTGAAAATCAAATTTGCCTTAGCTGTTCAGCTAAGCCAATATTGTGTTGTTCAACATAAGAGCTTCCCAAGGAGAGAAGTTCAACCTTTCTTCGGTGGACTTTGAGTGCCACCCAAGGAAGGCTTTCCTTCATCACTGAGACTGGAAGTGGCATCAACTACAGGTCCCACGCATTCTGCAGCAGAGCACGCAGCTTGGGAGCCACCACTGCGTAGAGGAAGGATTCACTGGTTGTTTGTGGAGCTGGGTCCTAGGATGTTGGGGAATTTACCGGAGAAGCTACAAGAGTGTTCTTTCATCATTTTCAGGAGTGTGGAAGGTAGCTACAACCAAGGGGACTAACCTACAAGCAACTCTCACTTTATCATACCCAAGACTGCGTCATCTCCTCCATGACTGCGTAGTCATTGGAGTGAGTCTCTTTTGCAGCAACATCATCTAGGGGAGTTTGGATTTGGGGTGTTAGGAAATCATTGGGAGGGCCATTTGAGGAGGATTGCCGGAGTTTGAAGAGCAGAGATTGATAGGAGCAACCATAATAACATAATTCGAATTTGGGGGAGGGCCAAGCTGTGAAGGATCAAATTTTGAAGGTTGGAACCAAGGGAAACCCTTTCTGGGTTTTTCTAGGTTTTGGCAACGAACACTTTCCTAATTTTACAGAATTTTTTGGGCACTCTAGAGTGGGAAAATCGGGGGCGAAGTCAAGAAGCAGTGTAATTTTGGAGCAACAACGCAGTTTTCTGGAGGAGCTTGCTGTTGTAGCTGTTGAGCTTTCTTGTATTCATCACCTGGTGCTTATAGCTTGCCTTGTGTAAGCCTAGGTGCATTTTCTCCAACTCATTTATACCACAACATTATTATTAATAAAATCTTGGCCAGTTTGTCGATTTGGAGAAATTTTTGGTTTATGTGTATGCATTTCTGAAAATTTGTGTTATTATCTTTGCATGTCTTTGTTATCATTGTAAAATTTCCATTAGGAATATTACAGATTGGCTACAAGTGGGTCTTCAAAAACAAGTATACAGCGAATGGTTCACTTGACAAGTATAAAGCCAGGATTGTGGCAAAAGGTTTTGCACGAAAGGAAGGGGTAGACTACGACGAGACTTTTGCCCCCACAACAAAATGGGCTACCATCCAGACACTCTTTGCCTTGGCAGCATAGAATGGTTGGAAAGCCCATCAAATGGATGTAAACGTTGCTTTCTTGAATGGAGATCTGAAAGAGAATGTTTTTATGTTCCAACTAGAAGTATTTGTTGTAAAGGGTCAGGGACATAAAGTATGCAAGCTTGTATAATCCTTATATGGCCTCAAGCAAGCACTGCAAGCTTGGTACAAGAAGTTAACTGAGCATCTTCTGAAACTCAACTTCAAACATTATGATTTTGATGTTGCAACTTTGTTTGTTAAGAAGTTGGCAAAAAAGTTGTATATCTTGTGGTGTATGTAGATGATCTTTTGATGACAGGGAACAGTGAGAGCTAGATTGCATCCATAAAGAAGGAATTGAGGAGAGGTTTTGAAATGAAAAATTTGGGCTATTTTCACTACTATCTTGGTATTGAAGTAGCTCAATATCCGAAGTTTATATTCCTCTCTCAGAAGAAGTACATGAGAGATTTGTTGAACAGGTTTGGCATGGCTAAGTGCAATCCATTGAATACTCCATTGGAATAAAACTTAACACTCACATCCACTGAAGGAAAAGAATTTGAGGATGCAACAAAGTATAGACAACTCGTAGGAAGTCTATGTTTAAATAACTTGTTGGTAATTAACAAGTAGGAGAAATAAACCAGAAGAATACAGATAAAATTTCTAACGGATAGACTTAGAAATTTCAACATGGTATCGGAGCGTGGTTGCAGATCACAGGAGCGCTGAAGGCACCAGCGGAAGCAGAGAATTTGCAACAGGTTCAGCTGTCCTGAGTGACAAAAGCTGTTCCCAACAGAAAGTAGTGGAGAAGGGTTCATGCAGAGGGACTATGTCATCAGTCCAAGCCAACGCAAAGTCTCAGGAGGGCAGAAAAGGCTCACGCAGAGACCAAGAGGGTTGACGCAGCTGGCTAGGGAAGCATTTCAGCGAGTGCCGGGATTGCGTAGAGCCTAGAGGCTCATTCCTTCGGTTGCTGGGGTTTAGGAAGCTGTGGGCAGTTTGTGAGGAGTGAAGCTGGTGGGGTGTTGTGGGCAGAACAATACCTAACAAGGCAAAACCAAGGTAGAGGGAGTCGCTACCAAAGCGGATTTCTAGCCAAGGAATCCGGATCAGTGTTGCAGGTGCACAGAAGATCAGAGAGGTGCGACTTGACGATTGGCAGGAGGATTTCCATAAGGGAAATCGAGACTCAGAGGGAGTCTAGCAGAGAACTTCCAGGCGAGAAGTAGAGAGAATCAGTAGGAGGCGAAGAGAGAACTTCTAGAGGGAAGTAGAGAGACTTGAGGGAGAATCAAGGTAGAGGGAGTCGCTACCAAAGCGAATTTCTAGCCAAGGAATCCGGATCAGTGTTGCAGGTGCACAAAAGATCAGAGAGGTGCGACTTGACGATTGACAGGAGGATTTCCAGAAGGGAAATCGAGACTCAGAGGGAGTCTAGCAAAGAACTTCCAGGCGAGAAGTAGAGAGAATCAGTAGGAGTCGAAGAGAGAACTTCTAGAGGGAAGTAGAGAGACTTGAGGGAGTCGAACAGAGGAGCGATGGCGGAGGATGACGATTGTGCCATGAGTGGTCATGTACCTCTAGAGAAGAGGTGGGGAGACATCGAGCTATAGACAAGAAGACTACAGGTGATGAGGGGCAGGATCCTTGAGGTACCCAAATTCTCGGATCTTACCTTGTTGCAAGAGCCCCAAAGAGAGAGTAGTAGGACTGGTGGATGTCTCTAGAGACGGATGCAGATGAAGCGGCAGAGAGTGCAACAATGCAGGAGTCTCCGGGAAGTGCGAGGCTAGCAGGCTGCAACAGTGCGAGAGGCACGAAGAGTGTTGCAACAGTGCAGGATGGCACAGAGAGGTTTGCAACAGTGCGAGATACAGGGAGTTGTAGCAACGCAGAGGCAATAGAGGGAGCACATGTTAGCGATAGAGAGAGCTTCAACATTGGGAGTGTTTCTAGGCTGACAGAGATGTCAGTAGTTGGGTGGATCGGTTACTTACTTCTCAGTAACTGAGTTGCAGTGGAATAGTGGTTAGCAGTAGCACGACGCAACATGATGAGAGGGGGTTGCAATGCAGATGTAGTGTTGGGAGAAAGGACCAGCAATAGCACGGATGTAGAGGGAGCTGCCGTACGGATGCAACTGTGGCAGTGGCAAAGCCATGGGCAACAATACAGGATGCAACAGTGCAGAGGATGTTGGGCAGAGAGGCCTAACATCAACACAAGTACCAGAGTGATGCTTAATGTGGAGTATTACTAGAGCACAATCCTTGCTGAGAGGGAGTGTTGATTTTGGGTAGCATCAAATGTTCTCTAGCCATGAAAATTGGTGGAGAGGCTAAAGTACATGAGATCTCCAAGACCCATAAATGGTTTGGGCAGATTCAACTCGGTTTGGGAGATATTAAAATAATTAATATTTTTAAAGGAGTTCCTAAGTCTAAACTTGGGAAAAATAAAATGTTAATGGGTATTAATATAAAACTGGGTTAGAAGGTTCCAAAAGACATGGATCAAGCCAAATCTAATCTTAGCCGTTGATTAGAGATGTAATCTCGACTGTTGAAGGACCAACAAGAAAAGTATAAGAGGAGGCTTGAGGGTCAGTTGGAGAACACACCAGAGTGATCAATCATTCGATTTACTAGAGTGGGGTTGCTAAGTAAAGTCGAATTAGTGATCAACAGCAAGGGGCAGTGAGTACTGGACAGAGAGGTAGAGATAGTGCCAAGAGACCAGTGCAGAGGCAAAGAGGCAAACTCCAAAGCTAGAGCAGGCTACATAGAGCCCAACAGAGACAGCGCAGAGGCCAGAGGACCTGTGTCATCCACGCAGAGGGCATCAGGGGTTACGCAAAGGGTCACAGAGGCTGCATAGTGCCTTAGAGGGTTGACGCAGAGGCTAGGAGGGATGACGCAATGCTTTAGTGTTGCTAGAGAGGGTTTCGTGGGGCAGGTTTTCTGAATACCTGCTTTCGAATAGAGAGGTATTATTGCCGGTTATTTTTCTCTGTCGGGTGAGCCAGTTTGGCACCCAGTTGTACTCAAGGATATACTGCATAATAATATAACCTTCAAAATTGCTGCACTGGTTTTCCCGCAATGGGTTTTTCCGGGGACGAGTTGTCCAAAAAATAACGGTGTCACTTGTGTGTTTGCTATTTCTTTCAGCGGTTGATTTGTAGATGGTTGAGACTATATTGTGTTTATTTCGATGTTTATATGTTTAAATAACTTGTTGGTAATTAACAAGTAGGAGAAATAAACTAGAAGAATATAGATAAATTTTCTAACGGATAGACTTAGAAATTTCAACACCTTCTTCACTTTCCTTTTGCATTTTATGATTTTTCTTTGGTTAATTGCTCTGGGCTCAAGGAGTAAGAGCATGATATGTAAAGTATAGCAGTGAATACCCCCTTTGAGGTGGGGCAATTCATTGCCCACCAGGGGTATGGATAATCATGGGTTCCTGAATGATAAAAAAGGCTCATCTAGGGCCTATAGGAACCAGGGTGATTGCCAGGGCTTTTGCTCACGTGCTAAATGTGTTTTTCCTGACCATCTTTTGCATTTTGTGGTACATTTTCCTGTTGAATGTGGCCAATTACGTTTTTTTTAGACGCATCAACCTCTGGGGCATCGTTTCAGGCCCAACCCAAGGTGTGGGAAAAGGGAAGGGGAGGCTAACCCTATGTGGACCCAGTGGAGGAATGTTGACCCAGGTAGGAGAAATGATGAATGGGGTTATAATGAGCGGAGGGGGAGTGATGTATGTGGGTGAGGGAGTAGAACCACGCAACCAGAATCGGGGTTTCCCATGAAGTACCATCCCAAGAACCCAAAGGTCAGTAAAAGAGATCCCACGGGACTAGGGTCCAAGGGAAACGTCCCAAAGGGGTCTAGGAGACACGAGCACAAACCTAGCCCACTCTTTCCACCAAATCCCCCCATTAATTCATACCCAAAAGTATCTGTGATAAGCAAACTACAATACTCAATTACCAAATGACAAGGCATACCTTTAGGTTTGGGAGGCCCACCTTCAAACATACAATCATGATAGATGGGTGTGGGACCACATGGCTGGCTCAGGTGGCAGAGAAATGGCACAACGAGGTAGATGGTGGTTGCAAGATGCTGCTGGTTGCCGGCTGAGGACCATCTCGTAGAAATTTTCTCCTAGGGATATCACCTCCAAAATGGTGGGCAACAAAACCCAGCTAGATTCTTCTTCTATTAGATATCAATTGTTCAACAAAGATATAAAGTACAATGAGAGATCAAGAGAATGAGTAAGTTCACTTAAATCTGGACAAGCTGTAGCATGAAGATCACTGGTAGCAGCAGCTGATGTGAAGGCTGAACCAACCTTTGAGTTATGCTCCTACTCTCCAAGCCTCTCTCTCTCACAATCTTCTTCAAGTCTTTCCAACTCTCTCTTCAAGTAATCAGGAGGGACCTCCATGTGTGAGACAACAAACGATTTTCTGCAGCAAGAAGGCTACCCGTTTGACATGGCAGGGATTTCCAGGCAGCTCATGTGGATATGCAGGAGCTTGAGGAGGTCAAGTGGGTTGCTGATTTTGCTGGAAGAATTTATCTCAAGCTTTATTGTAATTTCCTTGTAAATTATGAGGGTCATTTTCCCTGGGTAAGGAGCCCATGATTTCTTTGAGAAAGTAAATGATGAGAAGTTGGGGGGTTAATTTCTGTTGTTGTCTTGTCTGATTTTTTCTGAGTACTCTTTGAAATTCCAATGCAAATTGTTGAGTTAATGGTGCCAAAGTATTTTCTGTTTGTATTTTTCAGAAATTAATTTGCAATAGAAATTAATTTATTGCATATAGAAAATTTCTGAGGGTAAAACAACTCCTTGAGACTGTAAATCTGCAAATGGCACTTAAAAATTAATATTGATGTAGAGGCAATGTGTGATAGTAATGATGAGGATCCCAATATAAATGATGGTGGAACATTGTCTTTCATTTAAATATTCTTGCTCATTTATTCATAATGATTACTTTCCAAGTTTCAATATAATGTGATATAATATCATGTTTCCCCATATCCAAATTTTTGTGGGGTCACGTTTCCGGTGCATTTCTGTTTTGGAAATGCGTACCCATTTACCTATATCATGCAACTTAGATGTGAGACAATAATCTAACATTTACTAGATATGAAATGTGTGTTGGAAATACTGAGAGGGGGGTGAATCAATGTTTATTATCAGTTAGTATTTAATTAATCTTTTCAGAGCGTTAATTATTCTTTAGCAGTATTCAAAATAGTAAATAAACAATGAGCAATGAATGTAGTAAATTTTTGGTGGAAAACCCCCGCTGGGTCAAAAAACACCGAACTCTTTTCTAGGAAGTTCTTTCAAAATCTTTAGCGCCAATTAAAAAGAAAACAAAAACTCCCTAGAACTCTAGAAAAGCATTCTTCTCCAGCACACACTGGAAGGACGCCCCAACGCCCCAAGGTCTTATCAACAATCAGTTGAATGGATGCACCAACACCCTAGCAAGCACCAACTTGCCTTAGTACCACCCTACCATTCTGAAGTGTTTTCAAGCACCCACCTGAAGGTGATTTCAACGGCCTCCCTAGCACCACCCTACCACCCTAGAATGACAAAAATTAAATACAAAAATGTGGACTCCCATACCAGGGACAATGATCTACATTACAATGATATTTCAATAATTTTCTTTGACTAATCACTAACACTAAGACCCAAACCCTTGTCCCGACAAACCAAAAACCCAACAAACAAAAGCCCTTGTCCCAAAATAAAATTGTTTTCTTCAATTCTTGGCAATAGACTTCTTACAAAATTTTACAAGACTTGACAACTGTTGTATGATTGATGCTGATGATGGAACTTCTTGATGATGATGGACTGCTCTGCTTCCTTCTATTGATGTTGCACATTTCAATTTGAAATTCTGCCCTTACTGCTTCATTGCTAAGCCTTGCCTTGAATGGATGAAATGACTTCTCTTCTAGTCTCGCTGTCAACGACTGCTATTGGATTCACTTCAGGTTTTCAATAAGCAGATGCTGAAGATATCTTGTGACAATGGTACCTGCAAGAAAGAGAATATCGTACAAATCCTAATTCCCAAAAGAAGACAAATAAGCCCTTAACCAATACATATCTTCACCTGCAACAGAAGACATCAAGTGGATTCTAAAATGAAAATGCCCTATATTCAAAGAGTCATGCAAATCCCAAAAGACTAACGAAAACACAGAATGATAATGGGACAACAAACCTGAAATGTGTTACCATAAGATTATTGCCAAACAAAAAACAATAATACAACAGTTGACTTACCTTGACACAACCTGAAGTGCTAAGCTGATTCTCTACCTGCACAGATTAGGTCAAGAGTTAAGACAAATACAATATGAAATAATTAATGCAAACAAACTTACCTTGTACGCTAGATGCATCAACAAGCCTTTGTGTGTTGGCTCAAACAGAGATATTGACCATGTATAAATGTGAACAAACTGAACCAATCACACACGTTTGATCTTGAAGTGAATACATCATGGTAATGTGTGCATCAGGATTTTGTTTTTGATTTTTCTTCATACTTCAGGTCTGCAAGTCAATTGAGGCCTATCTAGTCTCAACAGGAATTTGGAAGTCTAGATAGTTACTTCATTAATCTTTAACAGATCGAACTCTTACTCATAATACAGGTTGGATTTTGGCTGGCCTTAGAGTCTTCTTAACCAATGAGTTATATTATCTAGGAGCCTTCTTTAGAGACCTCAGTTCAGGATTTTATCATTGCTTCAGGAAATAAACCAGAGATTGTCATTCATTATTTAAGAATCTAACCTGCAATATGTTAAAATTGGCAACTAGGGCCAAACTCCATGTGGGTCATTCTATTTATAGGGCAGCTGATATTTTTCTTCGATTCCTCTCTTCAAGAGGTGTAGGATTGATCTAAAGATCATCCGATTCCGACATGTATTTATGGAGATATGAATTTATTTGTATTATTTAACAATTTGTCAAGGTTGGCCAGCAAGCAAATTACGCCAGCTCAACCTCAATGTGACATTATAAATAGAGGAGGCCTCAAGTCATTTGTCACACATTTCTCTCATGATCTGTTGCCACTCGTTTGGGTTTAGTGGCTAGAGAGGTCAAGAGGGAGAAGCCCTAGATGCAGTGAAGGAAGGGTTCTAGATGCAGCAAGACAAGGTGCCCTAGACGCAGTTGAAGGGAGAGACACCTAGCCGCAGTTGAAGGAGATCTAGGCATGCCCTAGCCCCAGTCACAAAGAAGGTATAGCCACAGTCTTGAAGGTGCCCTAGTGCCCTAACCACAGGCCTTATTCTGCAGCAAAAGAAGGCCTAATGCAACCCTATATCCGCAGTTGAAGGAGGCTCCTATACACTATATAGAGGAGGCCTAACCGAGATCTAAAGAATCCCTAGCCGCAGACAAGAGGGAGGCTCCTATCCACAGTAAGCCGCAGTCAAGGGGAGGCTACATACACAGTCAAAGGAGGCTCCTATCTGCTGTCCAAGAAGGCCCTAATCTGCAGTTAGGGAAGGTCCTAATCCTCTGTCCAAGAGGCCCGTATACGCAGTCAAGAAGGAGCCTTAATATGGTGTCAATGAAGGCCCTAATACGTTGCCTGAAGAAGCTCCTATACGCAGCCTAAAGAAGCCCTTGTCCGTAGTCTTAAAGGATCCCTCATCCACTGTCAATGGAGTCTTAATTCACAGCTAAGTAAAGACCCTAAACTGCAGCAAAGGTAGCCCTAGAACACAGCAAGAAAGTGTCTTAACACAACATTAAGATGCATGGATAGACAGCGTGTTTGCTGTAGGTGACTGTGCGATAAGGGGAGCTGATATAGGCATGCCTTAAGGACTGTTTGCTAGGTTGATAAGCCACAGTTATACATTGAAGGAATGCGTTGAAGTCTGCTCCATAGATCAGCATATGTACACAGTTAGATGCTTGAAAGTGCTGCTGCGTTGATGATGTTTTGAGGACATTTACTACAGTGTTGCTATGTGCTAGGCTGCAGGCCATAGCACCATAGCAAGGGTTACTTTGGGGCTGCTCTCTTAGGACTGTTTGAAGATTATGAAGGAAGTTTAGGACAACTCCAGGTGCCCTTATCAGATCAGCCATTCATCACAGTCAAGTGAGTTTAGGGCTACATATTGTGCCCTAACCAGAAATGCTGGAGCAGCTAGCAATTTGAGGAATGTTGCATCAGGATATGCTACAACACTCTTAATGATTGAAGACTGTCATAATGATGTACTTTCTACTGCTGTCATAAAATCTCAGATTTGTGTATTTGTACTATCTCTCTCTGCTGAACTATTGAAGAATATAAGAAGAATTGATCAAGGGTTTACTCACATTGGGGTTTGTCCCTGGCTGGTGCCACATCTTGTGTCCTCTCGTCTTGGCTTGTCTTCTACTGTTTATGTTTATGTTCTATCTGCACTTTACTATCATGTTGATGTGATTGCTAATCTGAATATTGACATTGGGCTAATATGAAAAATTGAAGTAAATCACTCTAAGCATAGAACTTACCAAAATTTAACATGGTATCAGAGCTGAGGTGAAGACAAAGCGCAAGCAAGAGTGAAAGAGCAATCATTGAAGACAATTGGACAAGGTTAAAGGCTCAATGGGTTCCTCATCACACTTCCTGGCTGAAGACAAGCTCCGTGAAAATTCTGAGTATCACAGATGGAAGATGTCTCTTGATCTGACATTGGAAGGACAAGAAGTGTTGGAATATGTGAAGGATAAAATCCCTGAGCCTCCATCAAATGCATCCGCTGCTACAAAGAACAAGTACACCAAGGGAGAAGTCAAAGCGAAGAAGATTATCAGAGATTCCATTGACAAGCGTCTGGTGGCTTACATTTCCGATCTAAACACCACCAAGGAAATCTATGAAAAGTTGGTCAGCATGTTCGAGGTTAGTAATGCAAATAAATTTTGTTCCTTAAAAATAAGTTGAAGGATATTAAGAAGGGCAAGGATGAGGATATTCAATCCTACTTCTTAAGGATCATCGAGATTAAGAATGATCTTTTATCGATTGGAGAAATCATATGTGACAGGGAACTCACTATCACTATTCTTGGAGGGCTCCCACTTGAGTGGTATATATTTAGAACCACTATTCTCAATAATGGTCGAATTCCAAGGTTTGAAGAATTGATGTCAAGATGCATTCAAGAAGAAACAAGAATGGTGGAGCAAGAAATGCCTTCTACTAGAGGCAACCCCACAGCTTTCTTTGCTCATGCCAAAAGGAGAAATAATGCACGGTCTAAAGGTCACTTCGATGGAAAGCCCGGATCTAAGGGTGGAAGGAAGGGCAGATGCTTTGCTTGCAATAAGTTTGGCCATTATGCGAGGGAGTGTCCAAATAGAAGGGACATATCACATGATGATGATCACAATCATTCCAGGGGCAACTTCAATCGAAGGAATGACAGGTACAATGCCAAAGGAAAAAGGAGTGCAGGACATCAAGGAAATGGTTGACCCTCCAAGAACGCCAGGAACTCTAGGTATGAAGAATCAAATGTTTCTGATAAGCAAAAGGAGTATTATCTTATATCGGCCCTCTCCACCACCTCTCCTCCGAATACTTTGGGAAATTGGCTTATTGATAGTGATGCTTCAAGGCACTTCACTGGAAACAAGGAAGCTCTCTCTAATCTGATAGAGAAGGAAAAAAACTTGAAGATTATTCTTGGAGATGATGCCACCTATGCCGTAAAGGGTGTAGGGAATGTTACTCTTCAATTGGATCAGGGTAACTCCATTTATTTACAAGAAGTTCTTTATGTACTTGATCTCAAGAAGAACCTGGTGTCCATTTTGACAATGGAAGACAAAGGTTACAAGGTGGCATTCATCGATGGAAAGGTACGTGTTTGGAAAATGAATTTTAAAGATGCTTTTACTCTTGGGTTTAGGGTTGGCACTTTGTATCAAGTTGCAGGGAGTCCATTGGGGACCATGTCGTGTGACACATCTCTTCAATGGCACGGAAGGTCTGCCCATCTTCATTGTAAGGCCCTACCCGATGTGAGACAGATGGTGACATGAATGCTTGAGTTCAAAGAAGAGCATGAAGGTAGATGTCTGGGATGTACCGAGGGAAAAATTACAAGTAATAGGAAGAACACAGATGTGGAACAACACAAGGGGTTTGAGGTTCATGATCAAGAATCTCATATAGGTAGGTTGAAGAAAGCTCTCTATGGTTTGAAGCAAGCACCCTGGGCTTGGTGTGAGAGAATTGACAGCTATCTGATGAAGTTGAGATTCACTAGGAGTGAAGCCGATCCAAAGCTTTGCCTTAAGGTTGTGAATGATAGACCTCTCATATTGGTGCTTTATATGGATGACCTCTTTCTGACAGGTGCAGACCCTCTCATTTACAAATGTAAGAGGGAGTTGGATTCCGAATTTGAAATGGTGGACTGCAAGCTTGTGACTACCCCGATGGAGCTTAACTTTAAGAAGTTATGCGGTAGTGCTGCCGGACTTGAATTGGGAAATGCCTCTGATTTTCGTCAACCCATAGTAGCATTGATGTTCTTGGTGAACTCCTGTCCAGATATATGTTTTACAGTTAGCATGTTGAGCCAACACATGGCTGAGCCGCATCACTCACATTGGATTGGTGCCAAGAATCTTCTGAGATATCTTCGAGGCACAATCACTCATGGACTGAGATTCATTGCCGTAGCTGTGAGGCTGCATGATTATTCTAATGCTGATTGGGCAGGCAGTGTGGTGGATCGCAAGAGCACTTCTGGGTGTTGTTTCTCTTTGAGTTCTGTTTCGATATCCTAGATGAGCAGGGAGGAAGAAGTCAGTTGCTTTGATCACCGCTGAGGTTGAATACATAGCTGTGCGTATGGCCTCCTGTGAAACTGTCTGGTTGAGGAAGCTCTTTAGGGCGCTGTTTGGACATGTGCTGGATACAATCGTGATCTTCTGTGACAACCATAGTGGGATTCGATTGCCGGAGAATCCTGTGTTTCATGATCGCTCCAAGCTCATAGACATCAGGTACCACTTTATCCGGGATATGGTACATCAAGGAGCAATAAGGCTCCTTTGCATTGGGACTGATGTGCAGATCACCGATTTTGACGAATCCCCTGGGAAAGGTCAAATTCTTGACTTTCCGAGAACGACTAGGAGTCGTGGAGAGACCCTCTCTTGACGGTCTTGTATGATATGGATATTGAGCTCTGGAGATCCGGGGGGCTTGGGGTACTTCTTGGAGTGATGAGCAACCATAGGGTGAGTGGTTCAGCCTTCCCTTAGTGGTCTGCTATGTAGGCAGGATGAGTGGTTCATCCTTCTCTTGCTGAGACACAATCATAGGGTGAGTGGTTCAACCTTCCCCTAATGATTTGTTGTGTACAGGGTGAGTGGTTCAGCCTTCCCCTGGGATACCCCATGGCGACATGTAGGCAAGATGAGTGGTTCATCCTTTTCATGTTAAGAGATCCTACCCATGCAGTTTGAGACTCATGGGAAGTACCTCTCATCTAGCCAATGAGTAGGGAAATGAGGATAGGGACCATAGTACTACCGATGGACGCATCGTGTACTACCATACTCCCTATGCTAGGATTATATTGATATGGGATCAATTGGAACTGACTTTAGGTCAGTAAGCGTGGTATGAGACACTCTCTTTATTTGGAACTGATTTTGGATCAGTAAGAGTGGTATGAGACACTCTTTTATCTGGGACTGACTTCGACTCAGTAGAGAATGGTATGATTCATTCTCGATCACTTATTCTTCTTCATAGTTCAGCAGAGCAGGACAATGCAGGGCATTGCATTGATGGCATAGATAATACAGACTGGTAGATGGATTAGCATTGGAGTTCTCTCTAGTTGAGAGGTAGATGGATTAGCATTGGAGTTCTCTCTAGTTGAGAGGGAGTGTTAAAATTGGCAACTAGGGCCAAACTCCATGTGGGTCATCCTATTTGTGGCAGCTGATATTTTTCTTGGATTCCTCTCTTCGAGAGGTGTAGGATTGATCTAAAGATCATCCGATTCTGACATGTATTTATGGAGATATGAATTTATTTGTATTTTTTAACAATTTGTCAAGGTCGGCCAGCAAGCAAATTACCCAAACTCAACCTCAATGTGGCATTATAAATAGAGGAGGCCTCAAGTCATTTGTCACACACTTCTCTCATGATTTGTCTCCACTCGTTTGGGTTTAGTGGCTAGAGAGGTCAAGAGGGAGAAGCCCTAGAGGCAATTAAGGAAGGGTTCTAGACATAGCAAGGCAAGGTGCCCTAAACGCAATTGAAGGGAGAGACACCTAGCTGCAGTTGAAGGAGATCTAGCTTTGCCTAGCTGTAGTCACAAAGAAGGTATAGTCGCAGTCTTGAAGGTGCCCTAGTGCCCTAACCGCATGCCTTATTCCGCAACAAAAGAAGGTCTAATGCAACCCTATATCCGCAGTTGAAGGAGGCTCCTATACACTGTATATAGGAGGCCTAACTGAGATCTAAAAATTCCCTAGCCGCAGACAAGAGGGAGGCTCCTATTCACAGTAAGCTGTAGTCAAGGGGAGGCTACATCCGCAGTCAAAGGAGGCTCCTATATTTTTTCCAAGAAGGCCCTAATCCGTAGTTAGGGAAGGTCCTAATCTGCTGTCCAAGAGGCCCGTATACGCGGTCAAGAAGGAGCCTTAATATGTTGTCAATGAAGGCCCTAATACACTGCCTGAAGAAGCTCCTATACGCAACCTAGAGAAGCCCTTATTGTTGATTTGGGGTAGCATCGGATGTGCTCTAGCCATGAAAATTGTTGGAGAGGCTAAAGTACATGAGATCTTCAAGACCCATAAATGGTTTGGCGAAATTCTACCCGGTGAAGGAGATATTAAAATAATTAATATTTTTAATGGGTTCCTAAGTCTAAACTTAGAAAAATAAAAGTATTAATGGGTATTAATATAAAACTGGGTTAGAAGGTTGTAAATGACATGGATCAAGCCAAATCTAATCTTAGCCATTGATTAGAGATGTAATCTCGGCCGATGAAGAGTCAACAGAAAAAGTATAAGAGGAGGCTTAAGGGTCAGTTGGAGAGACACCGGATTGATGAGTCAGTTCGATTTTCTAGAGTGGGGTTTGCTAAGAGAAATTGAACCAGTGATTAGAGTTGCAGCGAGGGGCAGTGAGTACGAGGCAGAGAGGCAAAGATAGTGTCGGAAGACCAACACAGAGGCAGAGAGGCAGACGCAGAGCTAGAGGGAGCTACGCAAAGGCCAGCAGTGACTGCGCAGAGGCCAGAAGGGCCTGCGTTAGCCACGCAGAGGTTGCAGAAGTGACACAGAGGGCTAGATAGGCTGCGCAGAGCCTTAGAGGGCTGACGTAGAGGGTTTCAGGTTGACAGAGAGGACCAGATAGGCTGCGCAGAGCCTTAGAGGGTTGACGTAGAGGCCTGGAGGGCTGACACAATGCTTCAGATTGTGCTGGAGAGGGTTTCGTGGGGCAAACTTTCAGAATATCTGCTTTCGAAGAGAGGTGTTACTGCCAGATTGATTTCTCTGTCGGGTGAGCCAATTTGACATCCAATTGTACTCAAGAAAAGTTGCTTAATAATAAAACCTTCAAAACTTCTACACCGGTTTTCCCAATTTGGGTTTTTCCAGGGACGATTGCCCAAAAATAACCGTGTCCCTTGTTTGTTTGTCTATTTCTTTCAGTTGTTGATCTGTAGATGGTTGAGACTGCACTTTTGTTTATTTTCAGTATTTATATGGTTAAATAACTTGTTAAGTAATTAAACAAGTAGGTGAAATAAACCAGATAGTGCAAGAAGAATTTCGAACGGGTTAGACTTAGAAATTCCAACATGGTATCAGAGCGTTGCAGATCACAGGAGAGCTGAAGGCACCAACTGAATCAGAGAATTTGCAGCAGAAACAGTTGTCCCGATTGACAGAAGTTGTTCCTAAGCAGAAAGCACCAGAAGAGGGTTGACGTAGAGGGACTGCGTCATTAGTTCGAATAAGAGAAGGGGCCAGTGTAGAAGCAGTGAGAGGCAGAAGAGGCTCACGAAGAGCCACGTGATCCTGCTCAGCCAAGTAGGAGTGACGCAGTTGGCTAGTGGAGCGATTCACCCACTGCCGGGATTGCGCAGAGCCTAAAGGATTAGTTTTTCAGTTGCTGGGGCATAGGAAGCTGTGGGCAGATTGCGGAGTGTGAAGCTGGTGTGGTTGTTG